>JAODAL010011548.1:0-99510 GCA_025379985.1 Phyllomedusa bahiana
CTGGATTGGCCCGAGATACCCAAGCCGCCAGCTCAGCCAATCATCTTTTCGGTCTTTTTACTGTATTTTGAACTGTCCCGCCTTGGATTTTGATTGGTCAATAGTTCCCCACAGGTTTTAATGCTTCACTGTCGCTCCTATTCTGATTGGCTGGTTTAGGCCGACCAATGAGACTAGGTTTCTGATTTTTAATCACTGTATTTCCTGGCAATTTCCAATATCCGAATTATTGATATTGCGCCGTTCGAGATTTTTGGAAAGTGATTTGTTTTTAAAAGTTTTTTGTTTTTGGAGGTTTGAGCTCTTTTCTGAAAATGTTTTCCGACTTTAGAAAAGCGATTTTTCGGAATCATACTCCTGCTGCACGGAGCGGAGCGCCGAGATTTCTGTTGCGATCTTGTCGGATTTTTCATCGCATGTTCCGTTCTTGCTTCACTTCGCCTCGGCCGGAGGATTTAGACCAAAATAAACCTGGTCTGCCTGTCGGAGCTGCCGAGCGCTGCACTGCGCCACGATTTGGCGAGCCGCGATGGTACATGCCTCGGAGTTTTCGAGCGCGCCGCGTCCCGCCCCAGAACGCCTACACCACGCCCATTGCCCGCCCCTTCATGCAGGGCACAGCCGAAAGTGGCGAACGCTGTGCCTAACACTGCATCCCTGCGTCCGACAGGGGGATTCGGACCGGGAGGCGCAGTATACACCAAAAAATAGGCGGAAATCCCGATCATACATGTCCCCCTATGTGTGAAGGTTTACCTGGTTTAGGGATGGTCGAGATGGTTGCTGTTAAGAGCTCTGGGAGAGGGGTACCAGAGGTCACAATGGCGTCAAATGTGTTTTTTAAATGTGGGGTTAGAAATTCGGAGAACAGTTTGTAATACTCATTAGTAAAGCCATCTGGGCCAGGAGATTTATTAAGCTTAGACTGGGAAATCTGCTCAATTTCTAGTTCTGTGAAAGGTGCGTTCAAGGCTTCCAGTTGTGAAGGGGATACAGTGGGAAGGGAAATTAAATTTAAGAATTTATTTATGTTTTCGTTTGTGATTAGTGGATTAGACGGGTCTTGTTTAAGGTTATAGAGGGATTGATAGTAATCAGCAAAAGCATCGGCAATTTTTTGAGGATCATATATTTTGCCTTAAGAGGACATGAGAGGCAAGCAGTTTTAGATCTCATTTGTAACTTTTTTACTCTGCGGGCTAACAGCTTCCCTGGGTGGTCACCTTGTAAATAGAAATTCAGATTTAGTCTAGCAAGATAGTATTCGTATTTTCGGAAAAGCATTATTCGCAATTTATTTTTCAGTTTAACTAATTTCTCTTTCAAAAGTGGGTCAGGTGTAGTTTTAAGTTGAGCATCTAAGAGTTTGATTTCATTTAATGTATCAGTAAGGTGCTCTTTTTTTCGTTTCTCCCTCGAGGCAATTTAATGTATCAGTAAGGTGCTCTCTTTTTCGTTTCTCCCTCGAGGCAATCCGAATGCATATTCCACGCATAAAAGCTTTATGGGCACACCACAGAAACTGTGGGTTGGTAACAGAGTCAAGATTTATATTGAAGAATTCCGTCAAAGCTGCTTGCAGATCAGCAATGACATGAGGGGATTTTAGTAGAAACTAATTAAGCCTCCAGGGGGAAAGGGGCGGGAGAGAGGGACCGTTTCTGAAAGTGAGAAAGATTGGCGCATGGTCAGACCATATGGCATAGCCTATAGTGGTGGATTCTATATTTAATAGGGCTTTTTTGTCTTCTAAAAAGAAATCTAATCTAGAGTGCGAGAGCTTGGCTGTTGAGAAATAAGTGTAGTCGAGTTCTGTTGCATGTGCATATCTCCAGGGGTCATGGAGATCTTCTTCTTCTTGTCTCTGGTTTTGCGCGAGGGAGTGTTTGTTGGTGTAGTGATGAGACCCCACGACAGGAGAGCGTCCCGCAATAGAGTGGGGGAGGTACAGACAACCGTATTGCCATCTTTTGTGATTATTAGCTTAACAGGAAAACCCCAATGATACGGGATATTATGCTCCCTGAGGACTTTGGTGGGGCAAACTCCTTGCGTCGAAGCATTGTTCCTGCTGAGAGGTCGGGGAAGATGGAAAGATCTTTAAACCTGTCTGGTAATATGACTCCCTTTCGAAGGGCTCGGAGTAGGTTATCTTTGGTACGGTAAAAATGGATCTTGGCAATGACATCTCGCGGTAACGAGGGCGAGATGTGCTTAGGTTTAGGGAGCCTGTGGATCCTATCAACAGTAAGGTCTAAGGTTGTAGTTTCTGGAAGAGTAATAGCCATAAGGTCTTGCAGAAAGGGAAGCAGTAACTCAGAAGTGACCGTTTCTGGAATGCCTCTTATGCGGATGTTAGATCTACGAGATCTATCTTCTAAGTCAAGGACTTTGGCGGATAGTTTTTGGATCTCATCTTCTAGCGCTGAGTGGAAGTCTATGAGAAGGTTATGCGAGGAGACGAATTCAGTCATTTTTGTCTCGATGTGGTCTGCTCTAAAGACTATTGATTGGATGTCACTTTTGAATTCGTTCATCATCTGTTTGAAATCATTTTGCAGGTGTTCTCTAAAGGTCGAAAACAATTGGCGTAAGGTGGTTTCAGTGTTACTAGGCTTCCCAGAGCAGTCTTGGAGCTTAGAGTCCATCGATTCAGCATGAGATAGAGTAGGAGAGGAGGGCGGGAAGTGATGAGCGCCCCTCAGAGATCTAGATTGGGAGGGCTGTTGAAAGAACTTTTCTTAGGGGGGTTCTTTTTTGAAGTGCCTCCCATCTTAGAGCAATGGGAGAGAGTGTAATTATGAGGAGTATGCTACTATTTTGACATTAGGGCACACAGAGAGCGATGCTAGAGAGTGCAGTCACTTTTTTTTTCTTCTTCTTCTTCTCTTCCTTACTTTGTTTGTCTTATGTGGGTGAGATGATGTTGAGAGGCACAGTAGAGGTTGGGATATAGGTCATAAAAATGAGGGGTAATAAGGTTTAGAAGAGGAACACTTTTGTTCAAGCCCCACCACACAGATACAGCAGTGGTGTCTGTTATGTTAGTAGTGTGTGCTGCCTCAGTAAGTTGTTTCTATATATCCAAGTTAAAGAAGACAAGGAGTGTCTACGGTGAGTTAACTTTATAGCTGCAGTTGCATTAAAGCAGGTATATGAGGCAGGGTTTGCTTTGAATGCAGAAACTGACATTGAAGGAGCTTGCCATGGCAGGAGAAATTCACAGGCTCCTGGATTTAGGATTGAGTCCTATATTGAGAGGGCTGTCAAGAGCAGCAGCCAAGTTAGTTAGGGCAGCTCTCTGATAAGTTTGGAATATAAAGACATGTAGTGCAGCCGCCGTTCTGGAGGTATAGCAGTACTTATTTTGTTTTTAGAGGGCGCCACGTTGTTTTAATCCGGATAAACAGGTGGGGCTCTGCCATTAAAATGGCCGCCAGGCCATCTATGTAGAGGAGGGGCCCTCTGTATTTCCCCGCCAGGGAGACCTTGCAGCATGAAACTGTGAGGTCCAAATGTGGTACTGGAGGTTCGTTATTGTCCCCCTCTCTGGACACTCATTTCGGGGTGTATTGTACATTTTGGGTGCACATGTGTTCCACAGTTTTTTACCATTGGGCCATGACAATGGGGGAAAAAAAAGGTCTGACAGTTCCGGTTTTATTTGGGTGGTATTTTTGCAGTGTTCATCCTGCAGTATAAATGACATGATAACTTTACTATGTGGGTTGGTATGACTAAAACAATATCAATTTTATATAGCTTTTTATGTTTGACTACAGTAACACAATTGAAATTATTGCGTTTTTATAATACAAAGAAAGATACGCTCACCACTTGATTGCGACTTGTTGCAGTCACATCCCATATAGTGCATTGCTTACATTATATTCATCATCTCACACAGACAATCCTCCGGGAGTGGGTATAGACAATGTTCCAAAGAAAAAAAAAATCTTTGACCAGAAAAAAGATTCGTTGAGCGCTGAGGGCTGTGGTGTGGCCGTCGGTCTCGCTCTGGGTCGCTGTGGATGTGGTTTCACTGTGTACCTGTATACCTCATGATTTTGTTATGGTTGCTTTGATTTGTCTTTTGGATTTATATAGTAATTATTTTGAAATTTTGAAATCCTTTTTGATTCAAGCAATTTTGTAGATTCTTAAACCTAATTAAGTTATGTTTAATTAATTTTTTTCCTTCAAACATCTGGAGCGGCCATGGGCACAACATTTTTACCATCTCTTGTGATTATCTTCATGGCTTGGTTGGAGAGTCTTTACATTTTTAATTAATATAATCATTTTTCTGTTCAAATTAGATTGTATGATCGCTTCATAGATGACCTCCTCATTATTTGTGTTGGAGTGGGCTGGCAATACATCTTTTATTGAGTATTTAAATTGTAATGTTTTTTCTTCGAAGTTTACTTTGAACTTTCATCGTCACCATATTTATTTTTTGGATTTATATTTGATAGGTGATCCGGTGTCCGCATCGATCCAGATTGAGTCCTTCCGTAAGGACACAGCTGGTAATGCTATTTTGCATGCCCGCTTGTGTCATCCTCTACACACCATAAAATCTATCCCTCTTGGTGAACATCTTAAATTAAACTATCAGAATTGTTTCTCTTTAACCTATCATAGCCAAGCGAATGCTAGATTAAAACAGCAACAATATCCTATTTGGGTTTTGCGCTGTTTGTAGAGAAAGTCTTCTCTTACTTAAACCCTCTAAAAATAACTTTTTTTCCACTGGCTATTCACAGGAGTTCAAATCTATCACCCAGAATCTATCCAAATATTTACCAGTTTTATATCATAATCCTGGTTATTATAAAATTTTAGAACAGGGTTTTAGATGTGTTTCTTAAAAAGCTCCCACATTGGAGAATATTCTTTCCCCTTCTCTCTTACCACCTTTGCAACAAAGAAATCCGGTTTGGTTAAATTATCCAGGATGTTATAATGTGCCCATACTAGATGTATTTGTTGCAAAATTTTGAAAGTTCCTACTCATTTTGCTTCTTATGTAACCTCAAAAGAGTACGTTATCAAAAGTTACATTAATTGTAACACAACTTATGTTGTGTATGTCATCTCCTGTAATTTCTGTAAGCTGCAGTATGTATGAAGCACCATTTGTCAACTTAAGTTGTGTACGTTGCCAGTTGTCCGATGTTAGATCTATTGAATTTCAACGTATTTCAGCAGTATCATCTCATTGCAGCAATACACACAAATGTCGGACTGACACATTGTCAGTAATGGGTGTGGAAAGAGTTACTCTACCAAGAAGGGGTGGAGATTTTGTTTGCAAGCTTCGATCATGTGATGCATACTGGATATTCTTTCTTAAAACATATCAGCCATTTGGTCTAAACAAACGTATTGATTTATTATTACATTATTGAGAATTTAAATTATGTTATTTGGTGTAGTTCATTTTGTCTTTTCCTTATTTTGCTCTTTTATCTATTCAGTTATATACGGTATTATGTTTCCATGTCATGTGATCTTATGTGGTATTGTGATTGGTTTACCTATGTGTCTTTAACTATTCACTGACTTGTAACAGATGTGCTATGACTAAGGGCCACGTGGCCTGAAACGCATTAGCGTCTGATTGTCACTCTATGGTTTTACTCCAACCAATAAATCTTTTCTACTATTTGGAGGACTCTGTATCAACCTCTGTTTGTTCGTGTTATACCATCATCTCGGATCTGTGCTGCCTCTTCACCGGTGAGCTGGATTTCTTGTTCGCAATTGTTTTCATTCTCACCACACTGGCATTTATAATATGACTTCTTGATCTCTTTTTATTTCAATTTTTGCACTGCAAGGTGAACAAAAAATAATAGTAATTCTAACACTGTTTTTTTTTTTTTTTTTTTTAACGATGTTTATCTTAAAGGGGTTGTCTCACTACATTGATTCATCTTATCTCAGTCCTATTTTCTCAGTTTCCGTTTTGAATTCAGGGGCATGTTTACTGGCTATACTGGCATGCAGTGATGAGCTGCTGAGGACACCAGGTCTATAGCTATAGCAACCAGTGCTGGCAGCCTATCAGGAGAGATCAAACAGGTCTGTAGCTACAGCGACCTGACAAGCTGATGCAGCCCATATAAGAGGGGATATCTAGAAATAGGTAGGACACTGTTAATGGACATATATTGAAAAGTGACTTGTTTTTGCAAGATCTTTAACCCATTAATCCCTCCAAAGAACAAAAATATGACTCTTCATTTTCCTTCTCCTCGCCTTCCAAAAGTCATAACATTTTTATTTTTCCACTTACATTGACATATGAGGGCTTTCATTTGGCGGGACAAGATGTACTTTCTAATGTTGTCATTTATCATACCATAGAATATACTGGGAAACCGAAAAAAAAATTTGAAGTGGGGCAAAATGTGAAAAAAAGTGTACTTTTTTTTTGGCACCGTGAAAAAATTCCAAACATTTTTCATTTTTGAATTTTGGTCTGTGGCGCCATTTTCTGCGACCAATAACTTTTTTGTACTAACACCTACAGACGTGAGTGAGGAGGCTTTGTTTTGCGGGCTGAAGTGTACTTTTTATTGCTAGCAGTTTGGAATACATGCAACTTTTTTTTATCACTTTTATTCCAAATTTTATAGGACATGAAACGACCAAAAAGACTCAATTTTGGTATTTGGATTTTTTTTTTCTTCACAGTGTTCAGTGTATGGGATAAATAATGTTATATTTTAATAAAACAGACTTTTTCGGATGTGGCAATACCAAATATGTGTAACTTTTTTAAATTTTATTTCTTTTATTTGTAAAACGGCGAAAGGGGGGGTGATTTGAACTTTTATTTATTTATTTTTATACTTTAAAAGGTTTTTTTTTACTTTGACTTTGAGTCTCCCTAGGCTGCTTCACCACTATGGGGGCGTGATCATTTATACAGCCTAATGCATTGTATATACAATACATTAGGATGTACAAAGAAGGTGGTTTCTACACTTTCTGCCTGGGGCCGGAAGTGTGGAAATCGAAAACATGGCAGCAATGGAAGCCTTCACAAGACTTCCAGCTGCCATGTTAGGCGATCGTGGGACCTCCACTAGTGAGCCCGCACGATGTCCAAGGTGTCCCCATACGTCAGTTTGCGGGGATCACCTACTAAAAAATTGCATGAAGACCCAATAACTTGGATAGTAATCAACATAACTGAAATATGATCGCAAACATTTATATCTTTCCTTCATAAATAAATGCCATTTCAAGATAAAATGTTAGCTTTCTAAACTGACATTTCATATTTTTTTTTAGGTTTTTTTCTAGCACAGTTCAGCACTTTCATAAACTACTAGAGTAGTAAATGTCAACAAGAATTTTAAGATATAAAAAATAAATTTTCATAAAACATTAATACATTTGTATATGTTTCTGCGTTTACTGGCTAATTCTCTATGTGTGACCATAAAACTTTCCTCACACACAACGCTTTTGGGGGCCTTTTTTAGGCTATTAAAATATTATGATATACTATATGTAGAGATGGGCGAATCGATTCTAACGAAGTGTAATTCGTTTAGAATTTCAGGAAAATTTTAATTCTGCACAAAGGCAAAGTTTACGGTACTTCGCGGGAACGATTCGTCTTTTTTTCTAAAATGACTGCGAGCACATGGTGTGACATGAGGCAGAGAACTCTGGGAGGAAGAAAGGAACGCCCTCAATGACATGTGCAGACATAAAGCCAATCAGCAACTAGTTCTGTGACGTCACAGCCCTATAAATACGGACGCCATGTTAAATTCTCGCACTTGTCAGTGTGTCTCCAGTCAAAAAGCATCTATCTGCTGCTGCACTATATTACACTCTTTATAAAACAAACTCGTTTTTTGTGAAAAACCTTCACAAGTGTGTGTCATATACATACCTGTTCCTGAACGAGTGTTAGTTCTTTGTTTTAGTTTGTGGGATATTCTCCCTAAAGTCCAGGTTGTGTGTTTTTCAGCCCCATAAACGCCTCAATACCATCTGGTTCACTGTGTAGGGTATTTTATACTCAAGGGTTAATTTACCCTCTTGTTTGTGGGGTAATTTGGCGTAAAATACAGGGTGTGTGTATGTTTTTGCCCCATATACGCCTCTATTCCATTTGGTTCACTGTGTAGGGTATTTTACACTCAAGGGTTAATTTGTCCTCTAGTTTGTGGGGTAATTTTGAGTCAAATACAGGGTGTTTGTATTTCTGCCCCATATACGCCTGAATGCCATCTGTTTTTTTTCTGTAGGGTATTTTGTAAATTAATTAATATAGTGAACATAAAGCTGTCAGAAGATCAAAGAACTCTGTCCCAGGTTTGGAACAGGTTGGCATATGTGAGGGCACAAGGGCTTCCCATTGAAATGCCCAAAGCAGATGGCAGGACCTAGAATCAAGAAACAATGTTCGTCAAGTAAAAAATCATGAATACTAAGTAGGTATCCAATATTCTTCATTAATACCGTATTTACACCTTTATCAGTGTTCATTAACAATCTATTCTCTGGAAGACTAATTTACAAGTCTAGATAGAACAGAAGCAGATTATTCCTTCAGTACGTAACATTAACAAGAATCAACCACCAATGTCACTTACAAAGCATAAATAATCCAAACAACACAAAATCATAAAATATTGCATCAGAGCTATATATACTTTGGAAGACACCGACAGGCTCAAAGACTGGCCCACCTTCTCGTTCAGTTCCCTCAGCCAGAGAACTATTATGTGGTCTGGATTTTGCGCCACTATACAGCGAGGACGAACTATTTGAGGACAGTCAGCAGGTACTTGGCAGTGAAGAGGTGGGGCAGACATCCGCTGCTTCTTGCAGTAGGCAGGAAAGTATTAATGTAGAGAGAGGCATGGGTGGTTATGTTGCGAGAGGTCAGGCTCTACATAACGAGACCATTGAGGAGGACAGCAGTGACGGGCAAACAGTAATCAATGATGATGTAGCCAATCGCACATGGGAGCCGGGTGAAGCAAGGGCTTCATCTTCATCGTCGGGAGAAGAAGGCATCAGGTTGCGCATCAGGCAGCGGCACAGCCAGCAATTTGGTAGTGTGGCCGTGAGTCAGCAGGGTGGCAGCAGTGCGAGGTCGGGAGCCAAACGGCCATGGGGTAGACCACCCACTTCGCAGGTCCAAGAAAGTAGTAGTACAAGCGCTCACCGAGGAAGTGGCAGTAGTAGTCACTCAGTGTGGAGCGTTGGCAGTAAAATCATCTACTTGGCGGTGTAGCAGTTTTTTGCCAAGACACCTGAGGAGCTGAACATGTGTATAAGTAGTATCTGTGGGCAGAAAGTAAAGCGTGTGCAGGGACCTAACATTGGCACCACAGCCCTGCGTCAACACATGCAGCATCACCATCCAGTGGCCTGGGAGAAACGTGTCTCACATGTGGTGGTCCATCGTGCCGCAGAAACAGCAGCAGCACCCAGTGGCACGCATACCATTGCAGCCAGTCAAGGCTCCACCACCTCTGCCAAAGGGAAATGTCTGTCTTTCCCATCATCTACTGGTCCAGATGCTCCTGCTCCTCACCAAGTACTATAGAGAAATCCTAAGTAGTCAGTTGGTCGCTGCCTATCTGTGCCATCGTCCATCCTCTGACAAGTCTGACCGGGGGGTTCTTCATCGCTCACGTACCACTGCCATGGCAGCTCTGGGGCGGTGGGAAGGTAGGAGCAGTACCAGCTCTATCAGCAGCAACCTAAGTCTGGAGTCGTTGATGAGCGATTCCTTCACCCACCTAGTGAGGAGGGTACTCACCAGCAGCAGCACCTGGAGCAGACTCTGAACCTACTTGGACAGCACTCTGCCACCCCACATAGAAGATCTGGTGGACTACTGGGCAGCCAAACTGGATCTGAGGCCGCAACTTGCCGAGTTTGCACTGGAGAAGCTGTCCTACCCGGCCAGTAGTGTGGCATCAGAGCGGGTGTTCAGTTCAGCGGGGGCCATAGTTACCCCAAGGAGAACTCGCTTGTCCACCCAAATTGTGGAACGACTCCCCTTTGTCAAGATGGATCAGGCGTGGATCGTCCAGGATTTCTACACACCAATGCCTTATGCATCATATTAGATCAGCCATGATGCCTCACCAAAACCTTTGAGAAATGAGTAAGGATTCTTCTGGCTACCTGCCTCAGCTACTATTCTGATGCTGTCACCCGCCTGATGCCACACATCTGCTGCCAGCTGCTCCATGTACCACCCACCATCTTTACCAGGGACTGGTATTGCCACCAACTCACCACGCTTCACTAGGCCATTATGTAGACTTCTGATGCTGTCGCCACCTCCACAATATATCATTGTGCCACTCTGTGGCCTGCTCATTTTGCTTCCACCTCCACAATCTGTCATTTGCCACTCTGTGACCTACTCATTTTGCTGCCAGCTCCACAATCTGTCATTGTGCCACTCTGTGACCTACTCATGTTGCTGTCACCTCCTCAATCTGTCATTTGCCACTCTGTGGCCTACTCATGTTGCTGCCACTTCCACACTGTGGCATTGTGCCACTCTGTGGCCTACTCATGTTGCTACCACCTGCACAAGCTGTCATTTGCCACTCTGTGGCCTACTGATGTTGCTGCCACCTCCACAATTTGTCATTGTGCCACTCTCCAACTTCATGCTGCTGCTGCTACTGTTGCTGCTGCCAACTCCACACCGTGTAATTGTGCCAATCTGTGGCCTACTCATGTTGCTGCCACCTCCTAAATCTTTCATTTGCCACTCTGTGGCCTACTGATGTTGATGCCACCTCCACACTCTGTGATTGTGCAACTCTGTGGTCTAATCATGCTGCTGCCAACTGACCACTATCTCCTAATGTTTTTTCCACCCTCCACCACTCTATGACGTTGCCACTATTTTTGTTCTCCCCTTCTTTTAATCGTCAGAAGGAATGAAAAGGATCAGGATTGTCTGATGATTAGGTAGCCAAAAGCAGGAGTGGATACAGAACACAGAAGACATGTGAATATCCCATTTACTGGTTATCCCATTTACTGGTGGAAGAACCTGCGGTCCAAAAGAAAATAATTATGGATCCAAATAAACCACAACAGCTGTATGATAAATTGATTATGTCTAGAGAAATAAGTTCCCTGTGATCTCAGGAAATAACGTACAACATTAATCCTCACCTCATATGATATTGATTGAGCTGTAAAGTGCTTCAACATCAATTGAAGCCAAAATGACCCCCTTATCCACTTGTATACCCTCTGATTTCATCAGATGGCCGCTTATGTCCTTAATAAAAGACGGAAGAGTCTCTACAAATATGCGTGTTACCTTATCCAAATACATGCCAGCATTTTGGGTGATAGATTAAATTCCTGAAATGATCGGTCTCCCTTTTAGAGGAGATAGTTCCTTCTGGACCTTAGGTAGGGTATAAAAGGTAGGAATCTGGGAGTTCTGCTGAATGATAAATTCGGAATCAGCTTTATAGATGATCCTATCATCCACAGTTTGTACAACAATATCAATAAGCCCCTGATTAAATTTTGTTGTAGGATCACCTGGTAGGACACCATAGAATTCATGACCTTTTAAGATGTCCTCCACCATTTTTTTATATTGTGGATGATCCAGAACTACCAGATTCCCACCTTTATCTGCCGGTTTGAAAATAACCTTTTTGTCCCTCTGCAGGGTGAGGATAGCCCGATGTTCATCAGATGTTAAATTGGATCTACAATCTTGAGAAAAACCATGTAATCGCTCTAGATCCTTAATCACTAATCTAAAAAAAATCTGAATACGATTTTCTTTAGATCAGTGGGGTTTTTTTTACTTCTCCTTTTGAGATCTGTAAAAGGTCTTATCCCTGGTTCCCTTGTACCTTCAGTAATTCAGTGAGTATCTGAACTCCAGGGAGGACCTGCTCTGAAACTTCCAAGGATCTACATTTTTCTTTATCAGCTCTCAAGGAAAATTTTCTCCATTTCAATTTACAAGTAAAAAGTGACAAGTCCTTTATCCAACTAAAAATTTCAATTTAAGCATCAAATTTCACCATAGGGACTAAATTAAAACCTTGTGTTTGTACCGAAAGTTCAAGCGCTGTGAATGTCCTAGTGGTAAGATTTATGATCTGATTTAGGATATCTGATCTGTAGGCAGACATGATGTTGTCCGTTCTCTGAAATGGTAGGGATCCCCTCTCTGCTCTAAAAAGATGGTGGTTGTGACGAGAAAGAAACAGAGGGTTGTCCCTCCAAATTTTGTCTTACTGGGGATTGTTCCCGATAGGAAGATGTGTCCTCTCTGTCTCCTCTGCCCTTTGTATTCCATCCTCGTCTATTTTACCAGGAGCTGCTCTTGCCCCTTCTCTTTTGGTTTCTAAAAGTAGGATTTATTATCCTATAATCTGGATCGGATGACTCGAGGTCGGAGGAGGACCTGAAATATGATCTTTGTTGGTGTCAGCAAAATTATATGCTTTCTGCTCTCTAAACTCCCTAAGATCTTTAATAAATGGTTTGTGTTTCCTCTCTTTTATATTATTATAAAACCGGTCAACAGATGTTTTCAAAATCTGTTCTCGTCTCACAATATCAGATTCGCTTTTCAACTTCAAAGCGCTTTCAGTCAAATCAATACATTTTTTGAGGGAGATCTCATAAAGTTTTTCCTCCTCCTCTAACAAAAGGTTCATAAATCTGAGGGAACTTTGCAGTTATTCCTGCTCCCACAGACTCAAGAATGTTTCGGATCTCACTCTTGGGGTAGAGAAGATGTTAATTCTTAACCCCTTTGGTACAATGGAATTCTGTATACAGGACTCTAATAATCTAATTTCCCACCAGGAACATAATACCTCTTTATAAGAGACAAACAGATCATTAAACATAGATTTTAAGGTGATGTTTTTGCCTTTTAATCCATCCAAATCTTTATCGGAAAAGACACCCTCAGCGTCCACCACCCTACGATCAACAGTTATTGAGCCACTCAAGAAACATGCCATAACAAATAGTAGCCAAAATAGATATGTATTTAAAATGTATTCATTAAAATAGATATATCCAAGAATAGGTCAGAGAAATATACTGTATATAATGCAAAAGGCTACACCTATGCATACAGCTATTGAGTGATATGTTACAATAGAACACATTTATATACTCACGTATCCTGAACCAAATAGTTATATTGGTTAAGATCCTCCACAGAAAGTATACAAAAAAATGTGTCCCACGGCAATAAATATACAATGGTGAAAAAGACAAGTCAAAGTCTCATATGGGTTTATGATATGCCTATATGGGTGTAATTTTTCATTATCCACTGTTTAGGGTGTAGTAGGGTTAGCCTCCATAGGGTGGGGTCACCCTTTTCGGGGCGAGTGCTCTGCCAGTTAGGCAGTGCTTGCAATAGGGTACTAGGTTCCCCCTCTATGGGTTATACACCCATATGAGATTTTGACTTGTCTTTATCACCATTGTGGATTTATTGCCGTGGGACACATTTCTTGGTATAGTTTCTGTGGAAGATCTTAACCTATATAACTATCAGGTGCAGGATACGTGAGTATATAAATGTGTTCCATTGTAACATATCACTCTATAGCTGTATGCATAGGCATTGCCTTTTGCACTATATATATTCCTCTGACTAATTTTGGTTATATCTATTTTAATGAATGTATTAAAGGTTATGTTTTAGTTTATACATATAGAAAAAAATGATTAAAAAATTAAACATCTAACAATAAAAAATATAGCATATGAAGAAAAAATCCAAATGGCCCCAAAAATGCACCAAAAGTGAAGAAAAAATGCAAGAATCAATAAGGAATTTAGTGTGTTTTAAAATTTACTTTTGGATACATGTGCAAGGGAAAATAACAATAAAACCTGCCATTTTCCTAAGAGTGCTTTTTATGAAACCAGACAAAAAAATTGAGCATGACCTTTAAAAATTCTCTAGCAATTAAAAATATTAGAAGAGGACAAGGAGAAAAAAAATGTATGTTGCTGTCCACACCAAAGGTTTATTGAAATAATGAATATTTCCTAACTCTATGATAACAATTGTAAATGCAGTCGGTTCCTTAAATTTCTTATATTTTAAACAAATCATAGATAACTTAAAGGGGTTTTCTCATCACGCTATTTTAGCAGTTTTGCACGTACTCTTCAGGCTGTGGTGGGTTCTACAGCAATGATTAGTATATTACATTTTTAGCGAGATTGTTATCTCTAACAAGACTGTAAATAAAGCCATCCTTTTCAGTCCGTCATTGGGGTGATGTCACTCTGCTTTCTGCTCTTAGCTGATCAGATAACAGGTCTGTCTGATATGCAGATAACCATAGAAATCGGTGTGCTCTTCAGAGCATGTAAAAACTGCTCTTATTTCATGACTAAAGTAAAATCTAGCCTTTATTTGATCGTCCTTTTATGTTGAAAGCTAATCTTTGTAGTGATAAAACTCCTTTAATAATTTGTGTACATACTAAATAAATAAAGTGAAAGAATACATTGCAGTGGTGTTTCAAAGGTTTTATTGGCTTATTGGTTGTTAGATGATGATAAAAAAAAAAAAAACACAACAACGGAATGCTGTAGACTGTGATTAGCTGCAGGGTCATTTTAATAATGAACAGTGACATCATCAACTGGGAACACTGGGATCATCCACGGCCAATTTTTTTTATATATATATTTTATCATCCCTCAACAACTTACAAGCAGTTTAAGTTTTTGGAACACCCTTTTATATAAAAATGTGCTTCAAGTGATCCACAACAAACTAGCTTAAGAAGTCTACAGTGAATAATTATTTTATTACTCAGAATGGTTTACAAGTTCAGTTACATTAGCAGTGCTATATTTTCACAAGCAGGAGTGTAGCTAGTTTCATGGACCCGGGGGCAAAACTTCAGCTTGGGCCCTCCTAACTAGTATTGAGCGATTATTATCGACAAAGTTAAAATCGGCACGGTTTTTATGTTGATTGGATTATTTCGATCACGTGATAATTTAGGTTAAAATCTGTGCATAATCTATTAATATCACGCCATTTTCAGCGCTTCCTGTCATTTTGGCGGCCAGCAAATCAGCTTACAGAATAGAGCAGGGTGAGCTGGGTGTGTGACGTCATGACTGGGATGTGTATGGTTGCGATTGGCTGGAAAAATCACATGACCTGGTTTTACATAGAACAGCCCTTCCTGTTCATGATCAGTGTGTGTCTGTGTCTCATAAGAGCAGCGAAACTGTTCTATTTGTTCACACAGACATCTATGCTTTTAGCTGTGAACATTAGAACTTAGGTAGATTAGGGATTTGCAGATTTTAGTTACTTAGGCTGAGAATTTTAAAGGAGCATCTAGCGCTGTAAAGCCGCGGGGAGAGTGGGAGGGGGGCTGGGGGCTGCAGACGAACACACAGACAGACAGGCTCTTTAACCCCTTCACGACCCTGGGCGTATGAGTACGTCCCAGAGCCGCTAAGGGGCTTTGCAGGGGGATTGCTCCGCGAACCCCCTGCACAGCCGGCGGTTGTTAGCGGCAAATCGCCGCTAACACCCGGCAGTAACAGCGCCGGTGGGTGGCTCCGCCCGCTGGCGCTGTTTTACCCATCAGACACCGTGGCAAAGATGGCCGCGGCGTCTGATTGAACGCCGATCGGTGCCGCGCACCGATCGGTACGGTCATCGGCACCGGCGCAGCTATCCTGCCCGATCCGATGACCGGACATGGTGGTGGGGAGCCTTGTGAAGGCTCCCATCACTTACCCTGGCCAGTTTGCCCCACTTCAGTCCGCAGACAGGAAGTGGGAAACCGCCATCTTTGTACACCCTAATGCATTGCCTATGCAATGCATTAGATTGTATTAACAATCGCGCCCCCTAGTGGTCAAGCACCATAGGGGGACTAAATGTTACAGTCAAAAAAAAAAAAAAATTTAAGGTACAAAAACAATAGTATTCAAATCACTCCCCTTTCCCCATTTTACAAATAAAATCATGAAAATAATAAAAAAAGTTACACATATTTGGTATCGCCGCGTCTGAAAAAGTCTTATCTATAAAAATATAACATCATTTATCCCGTACGCTGAACACCGTAGAAGAAAAAAAATTCCAAACGCCAAAATTGTGTTTTTTGGTCATTTTACGTCACTCAAAAAATGGAATAAAAATGATCAAAGAAGTCGCATGCATTCCAAACTACTAGCGATAAAAAGTACACTTCAGCCCACAAAAAATGCACCCTCACTGAAGTCCGTAGGTGTTAGTGCAAAAAAGTTATTAGTCGCACAATCTGGCGCCACGGCACAAATGTCAAAAATAGAAAATGTTTGGAATTTTTTTACGGTACCAAAACATAACGGAAACCCTACATGTTTGGTATAGCCAGATGCGTAACAACCTGTAGAATACAGATCACTGACTATATGTACCGAATATTGAACGCGGTAAAAGAAAATCACCCAGAAACCTGGCGAAAATACGTTTTTTTTTCACAATTTGTCCCACTTGGAATTTTTTTGTGGTTTCCCAGTATATTCTATATTATAGTGAATAAAATCATTAGAAAGTACATCTTGTCCCGCAAAATAAAAGCCCTCATGTGTCTATGTAGGTGGAAAAATAAAAAAGTTATGGCTTTCAGAAGGCGAGGAGGGAAAAACGAACGTGTCACAAAAAACTCCCCCCCGGGTACTGAACGGGTTAAAGGAGAGTGGATATTGTGCAGCCCAGACTGTGTTTAGAGTTTAGACCCTGCATTGCAATGGGTTTTTATTAACACTTTTGGCCAGTTTTTTGGTGAAATATAACTTGTATGTTGTGCAGCCTGCACTTAAATTTGAATAGAGCAATTTTGTAGTCACCGCAGGTGTATTTGATAGGTGCAAAACTCCACTTTTATGATCCGTATACATTTCAGATAGGTGTTTTTTTCACCTTGGCGCAGGTCAGCTTTGTCCATAGAGCCACCTTGCCACTTTAAATTTGGATACACAGCAATTTCTGTCGGTCACCGCAGGTGTATTGTAGGGGCAAAAAAATACCTTTTATTATCGTATACATTCCAGATAGGTGTTTATTTTCACTTTGGGCAGGCTAGCTTTGTTCACATAAGATCCACCTTGCACTTAAATTTGAATACAGCAATTTTGTAGGCACGCAGGTGATATTTGATAGTGTTGCAAAAAATACCTTTTATTATCTGAATAGTTTTTAAATAGCTATATTGCACATGGTGCGGCCCTAGCAATTTTGTAGTCACCGCTGGTGTATTTGCTAGGTGCAAAAAATACCTTTTATTATCCGAATAGTTTTTAAATAGCTATATTGCAAGTGGTGCGGCCCTCGTTTTTTCAAATAGCCACGTTGTTACGACATTCTGATAGAAACATTTACTAGAATGTTATCGTTTTGTAATTGCTTCAAAAAACCATCAATTCTCTCAGTGTAAACTTCTGATTTAGTTTTATTGGGCTCGTTGAATATCAGTTTGGCGCAAGATAGACGCACTGTATGATATTTTGTTGAAAAACTATCATTTCTAGTCCTATGGGCATTTGTAAATCCCTGGGAAGGGAGGGAACCACTGTTGATTTTGTTCTTACGGTTCTTTCCACCAGACCGCATTTCAGCAGGTATTCGCAAGAAACATTTCAGTTTCTAATCTGTTGCGCTGTAGGAAATTAGAGGGATTCTAAGAATAGTGTGATTTTGCCAGTCTTTTAATAAGAGACTTTCCAAAAATCTTCTCATACCTTCTCAATGTTTATCTTTCTAACTTGGAGCCCGCAAAGCAGGGTGGTAAGCGAGCAACAGAGGGCGGGTAGGACTGGAGGTAGAAGGTACGAGAAAAGGTGCCTTCCAGTGCTGGCGACACAAAGAAGCCAAGTGGATCGTCGGTTGCAGGACCGTTGGCCTGTCAATCGCTGGGTCAGGCCCTGTGATTCTACCAGCTAACGACAGCGTCGCCAATCTGGTTCTTCGGTGGTAATGCAACCTGATCCTGGCAGTCTTACCTCCTCGTCTTCCAGTCAGGCCACAAATGTCGTCATCAGCATCATCAGCATCCGTCCAACATGAAGCAAAGACAGCCAAATGTCAAAAATCGTGTACCACACTGTGATTTTTCTGAAGACCTCTTTGTTGACAAAAGGCGGTTGGGGTCAGAAGGCGTGTTCTAATAGATCAAGAGGCCAAGAGGGATGATTTGTCTGCTCTGACGCCCAGTTACTGACGCACCATCAGAGGAGGAGAGAAGCCGGTCACTCGGCAAAAATCCAGGCGCGGTCGGCAACACTTGCAGTGCATCATGATTGTATCCGCAGCTCCTGGATGCCAGAATGTCAGGACATCCATGTCACTGTGTTGATGATGATGACGAATGACATGGGGATCACAACGTGGTCTTTTCAGCAGAATTTGCTTGCGAGAGCTTCTATCACGGAAGAGGAGGAAGACGTAGGGGTAGTGTCAGTACGGGTCCCGCCTCAATCAAGGAGAGGCGGTCGCAGAAGTCCGCTGAGATGATTCCGCCGCCACGGTCAGCGGAAACCCCGCTCCTCGCTTATCGCCGTCAAAAAGGTCTGGCCTGCTCAACGCCTGGGCCTTCTTTGAGCAAGGCTCTGATTCACCCAGCGATCGTCATAAGCCGCCTTGCCGGCTATAAACGCATCAGATAGAGGCAAGAAATAGTAGGTGTTTAACCACCAACATCATGGGTCTAGTCACCTGCAGCGAATGCATGAGTTGAAATGGAGGGCAACACTTGGCCAAAAAAGGCCACCCGATGCTGGGCTTCCAACACTGTCACCACACTCTTCTCTACTCATTCCGCCACCACAAGCGTTCCTAGCTGCCCATGTCTCTCAGAGTCATGAATCAGGGTTCAGCCTCGCTTCAGCCTCCACCGTCGCCGGTACCACCAGCTCACCAACAGAGACCCATCCTACCCATTCTCCTTCCACCAGTTTGTCGGACCTGCAAGCCGTACAGCGGCCAGTCTAGCAGCCAGCTTCTGTGTTCCAGGTTTGGGAGCAGAAGAAATCACTGTACCCCAAAAAACATCCCAAAAGCAAAGCCTGAATGTCGCATTGCAGGCTTTTGGCCTTGGACAAGTTGCCTTTCCGTCTGGTGGACACAGATGGGTTCTGCCATGTCATGGCCCTTGCATGCCCAATACAAAATGCCGAGCAGGGCATTTTCTTTGCAGAAAAGTCGTCCCTGCCCTGGCCAGCCACGTGTCATCTAAAATTTCAAGTGCGTTGTCTGCATTCTGTGTCCGGATAAGTCCATCTGTCCACCGACACATGGACTAGTAAGCCGGCCGAAGGCCGCTATATTCACTGTAGACAGCTCACTGGGTGAGCTGGGTGGATGTCTCTGGTGGGTGACGGTGGGCTCTCAGGCTCGGCGCACGCTCTTCAATACTGCAGGGATGGTGCAGATGTCTATCCCAAGGTCCTCTGGAGGCATCAACGTGCCCAGAGAAAACCAGGGCCGTGTTAAAAATTAATCTGTCTTGGAGACCATCAACAGCACAGGTCAGGGAGCTGTGGACGGATCCTCCGCAACGAGACGAGCGCATGTCTGGGTGACAGAAAACCTTGTGCCAGGCAAGGTGGTGTGCGATAAACGGTCGACAATCTGTGGCCCGCCCTTAAGATCGGTAGCGATGGAGCCATCCCTTGTCCTGGGACATGTCATGACCCTCGTAGTCCAGAAATTCTAAAGGAGCTACCAGGGTCTGGACTGCCTGTGAGGATGGCTCGAGTCTGAGTTCGCAACTTCCGCCGTTCGCCACCTGCTTTGTCCCGCCTGCTGCGTTTGCAGTGTCAGCTCGGCCTCCCCGTTTACCATCTCATGGTTGTCGTGGCAAACACGCTAGAATTCCCACCCTTCCACATGCTCCAGCGATTGTGACAGCAGCACAATGCATTAAGCCAGAGACGATAGTGACACTTGGCCTGTTCAAACAGCGGTGACGGACCTCCGGGGTGTTGAGCCATCGAAGAGTGGACGGCGGGTGAAAGAGCGCTCTGCACCCATCCTTGCATTTTGAAGAAGCCACAAAATGGTCAGCACCGGACAATACCCTTGTCAGCATGAGCATTCGTTGTGATCTTAGTTCTGGATCGATCGTCGGGCACTCTGAAACAGTCAAGGTAACCCGCCCAGCGGACGGAGGAGGAGATGGACACAATTGCGGACACGGTAAGCCTTTCCTCTCGTCGAATCCACAAGGCCGTCAGTTTCACAATTTATCGGTCTTCTTAGTCAGTGGTTCGGGGTCCAGGGCTAGTGCAAGGACAGGGCCACTCATCAGCTCTCAGGGTGCATTTATCTGAGGCAGTCAGGCGCTGTGTTGAAGCTGTTCGGAGGAAACGGGAGGGAGGAGGAGGAGGTATTCCTAGACACCGACGTTACCCGACGTCCTGCCTCTTGGAAGTGGTTGGCGTGAATTTGAGGTGGAGGAGGATGATGGGGAAGATCAGTTTGCTAGTGCCCTCGACCCCAGAGGCTTGGGAAATCAAGGCTACATCTTCTCACATGAGTCTTGGATGCTCCATTTCCTCCAACATGATCCTCGCATTAAGGCCATCATAATGGAACAAAAGTTACTGGGAGGCCAACTCCTGGATCCCGGTAACAAACAAAACTTCAGCAGTTTCCTTCCACCCACCCAAATAGATGAGTAAAAATCGCAGGAAATGGAGACCTTGTGATGATCAACTGAAGAATCCGTTTGTCTGCTGCACGTTCTTCAAATGTCACGGTGGAACAACCGTCAGGGACCTGACAGGCAGGAACCCCCCCCCGCCCCCCCCCCCCCACCCCCCCCCCCCCCCCCCCCCCACCCCCCCCCCCACATAAGAAAAACAAAGAAATAAAAAAAAAAAAACCCCCAAAAAACCACTAGAGTGCCAAGTTGGCGCAGCGTAAAGCAGCAGCAGGCTATGTCGGCTGAATCCGACTTGGGGTGACACTGGCTATCTTTATTTAGCTTCTCAACAATGCACTGTACATACAGGGCACAAATACAACACAACAGAGACCGCTGACCACGATTACAAACCCGCCACCCCACACCCACCTACCACCCCCCCCCCCTCGAACCCCCACGCCTGAACGCTCCCCTCCCACCCCCCCACCCGCCCCTCTCTAACCAACAAATAACCACCACCCCATGCTCTCCCCCCCTCCCGCACCCACCACCCATGGGAAACCCCCACCCCTTTAACCCATGCACAATCCCTACCGACCCCCCGCCACCCTGTAAAATCCCCCCCACCCAACCACGCACACCCTCCTCCCGATATCGGCCCCGTCAGCCGGCTACAATCCCCCGAGCGAACAACCCCCATAGAGCCCCCCATCCCCACTTGAACCTACCCTAGGATCATTAAACGCCCCGCCCCGACCCCACCAAAACTCAGCCTTTAGCTCCTTGCGACCCTTCCACTCGCCCAAATAAGGCTCACAATCAAATAACACTCAAAATAACCATACAATCTCCATATACACAATAGCAAGAAAATAATTCCCGATAATGACTTATTTTATCTCTTGGCAAACACCAAGACAAAAAACCACGCTCACGAGCAACAATACACACACTTCTTACGTGAGCTACAGCCCAAATTCCAAGTCAAACTATTCCAAGTCTTACAACCCCCAACCAAAATTGCAAAACAACCTGCCTTTTACACAGTAAAACCACGCACTGCAGGAGACCTCACACACCAATATAACCCCCTCGCCCCAAACGAGGAAGCTCCCATTCGACCCACTCTATACTCAATAAAACGCACAACCATAACACACCTAACGACAACACACCATCCCTTAAGACACTGACACAATGTAATGTAGCCATATCAACCACAAAGCTATCACCCCCATTTATCCACACCCCAATCCGCCACACCCTCCCATACCCTCACCCTCCCACCCTCCTCCCCCACCCTACCCACCTGACTCATCCCAAACGGTAAGCACCAGCACGTCCCCAAGTCCCACCCCATCCCCCCAAAAGCCCACACACCTCCACTACCTACCCCACAACTCTCCTCCTCCTTCGACGATGCCTCACCCACACGACCCCCCCCGTCCCCCCCCACTCCCCTCCCCCCACTCACCTCCCCCCCCCCCTCCCCCGCCCTCCACCCCCCATCGCCCTCGCCCCCCCCACTCACCCCGACACCAGCAGACACCCCACCGCCTCCCCCGCCTCTCCAGCGCCCCCTCCTCCCACCCACCCCACCCCCCCCCCATGTCCATCCCTCCACTTCGCCACAGCCCCCCCCTCCTCCCCTACACCCCCCCCTTCTCCTCCCCCCCCCTTGGTTTTTCATCCCCCCTAGACGTCCGGCACCCACCCCCCCCCCCCCCAGAGCCCCCACCGCTCCCGTCCCCCACCCCCCCCTGCCCCCCCCCCGGATCCCAACCCGCTCACGCCCCCCCCCTCCAACCATCCTCCACGACCCCCACCCGCCCCCCGCCCCACATACCCGCCCCCTCCCCCCTCCCACACAGACGACCCAAGTCCTCCCCCCCCCCCCCCGCCAGCGCCCACCCCATCCACCACCTTACTCCGCCCTCCCCCTAACTAAGTCTCCCCCCCAGACCCAGCCCGCCCCCAGGCACCCCGTCCCGCCCCCCTCCACCCCCCCCCCCCCCCCCACCCCACGCCACTCACTCGCCCCTCCCCCAGACCCCCTTCTACAAAATAAACAACCCTCCCCCCCCCCCCTAACGCACCGCTACACCCCCCCCCCCTCCCCCGCCATCCCCCGCGCTCGCCACCCCCCCGCCCCCACCCCCCCCCCACTCAAACCCCCACACCACCCACGCCCCCCCATTCCCTCACCAGACTTAAGATCATGGTGCAACGACTATCTAGCGCTCAACACGTATGTTTTAGGATGTGTTCCGGACCAAAAGATTCTGGGGGTATGCAAAAATGGATGAACGCCCGAGCATCGCATCGCCTAGCCATTGAGGTGTTGTCCTCGCCAGCAGCCAGCGTCATCATCTGAGCGGACCTTCAGCACGGCTGGAGGAGTTCATTACACGACAAACGCATCCGGCTTTTTCACAGATAATGTGGGGATCATTTGTCTTTCATCAAGATGATAGGCAATGGATCATCTGATGATGTTGTGGCCCCATTTGTCGAGGTACACCGATTAAGTTGCGGTCACTTAATTCCTTCTTCAAACCAGATTTGGTCTCTTGAAAAACTTTTTTTTAAAATGATCATTTCTTACTCCTATTCTTATTCTCTTTTCCCACAAGTGCATTTTGCTTGGTTTTGCTGTGAGGAGATCTGTAAAGACAGCAAGGTCTCTCATGACAAAATGTTTTCCATTTGATTCACTTTACTTAGGAATTTTCGCATTGTCAATGTTTTGAGGTCATGTAGCTGTGTGGTACAGCTATAATCATGGTCCTTTGGCACACAGAAGTGTGGATCTAAGTGGCATTCTCTCCCTCACAATTTTTAATAGTGGCTGAGAAGTCATATTTATAAATTTTTGGGGTCATGTTGCTATGAGATACAGCTATAATCATGGTCCTTTGGAACAGAAATGTGGCTTCTAAGTGGCATTTCTCCCTTACAATTTTTAACAGTGGCTGAGAAGTAATTTTTACGATTTTTTGGGTCATGCTGCTTTGAAATGCAGCAATACTACAGGTCCTATTCTAAAAAAAATGTGGTTTTTAACAGACATTTGTTCTTCACAATTGTCATAAGTGGCTCAAGGGTCATGTTTTGAATTTTTGGGGGCATTTTGCTGTGAAATGCAGCTATACTACAGGTCCTATTCTAAAAAATGTTGTTTATAACAGACATTTGTTCTTCACAATTGTCAAAAGTGGCTCAAGGGTCATGTTTTGAATTTTTGGGGGCATTTTGCTGTGAAATGCAGCTATACTACAGGTCCTATTCTAAAAATTTTTGTCTCTAACAGACATTTGTTCTTCACAATTGTCAAAAGTGGCTCAAGGGTCATGTTTTGAATTTTTGGGGGCATTTTGCTGTGAAATGTAGCTATACTACAGGTCCTATTCTAAAAAATGTGGTTTCTAACAGACATTTGTTCTTCAAAATTGTCAAAGTGGCTCAGGGTCATGTTTTGAACTTTTGGGGGCATTTTGCTGTGAAATGCAGCATCCTATTTGGGTCCTATTCAAAAAAATTGGTTTTTCTAACAGAAAATTTTTTTCCCCCATTTTTTGTCAAAATTGGCTAAAAATGTGTTTGGTGCTTGTCAACAACAGGAAAAGGTAGGACATTTTAAAAGGACACATATTGCAAAATGACTTTTTTTTGAAAAATCTTAAAATAGCTAGAAATTTCCCTTTAGTGAGCCCAACAGTGAAAGCAAATTACTTTTGACAAAACGTCATGGGGTGATAGCCCCCAATATCGGCAATTACAATAAAAAATATTCGATAGCATAATAGATTATCACCGATGACCATTAAAGGCCCAAATGGGGGGAGCAACAAAACCTTCATTCTTACCCCCCAAACAGGGCGGGGAGAAGCTGGAATTAACACCCCAAAACCCAGTAAAATGGATAAGGCTACTTTTAGGCAAAACACTTGGGTTTTAAAAAAGCCAAAAAAAAAAAAAAATCACAGACCATTCACATTCCCTGCTTGCACCACAGCCTGACCCTTAAACCTGTAAGACCCACAAAAAAAAAAAGGGGCCGGGAAAAAGGATTCTTTCAACCACCCATTTTATTGAACTGGAAAATTGACTATACCGGGTCCTGTACCAAGTTTTAAAATTAAACCGCCCTGACCCACAGATTAAAAAGTCCCCAAAAAAAAGTTTTTTAACCCACCATTTTATTTGAACTGGACATTGTCTTTATCTTTTTCCCTTTAACCGCAGAAAAAACCTTTAAACCCTTTCCCGGGAACCCACAATTAAAAAGTGCCAAAAAAAGGATCTTTAAAACCCCTTTTTATTTTCCTCTGGATTTTGGGAAACCATCCCCGGTCCGGGCCCAGATGACCCCAAACCTGCATAACCCCCAGATTAAAAAAAACCGGGAAAAAAAAGGAGTCTTTTCCCCAAACCATTTTAGTTTCACTGGACATTTTACTTTTTTGGGCCTTTTTCCTAAACCACAGCTAAAGGGCCCCCCAAATCCCAAAATGAACCCCCACATTTAAAAAGTGCCAAAAAAGGGAAAGTCTTTCAACCATCATTTTTTTCCCCCGGGACATAGACTATCCTGTCCTGGAACGCACATAAAGCCCCAAAACCTGAAAGACCCCCGATTTAAAAAGTGCCGGAAAAAAAGGAGTCTTTAAAACCACCCTTTTTTTAATTTTCATTTGGAAAATTGACCAACCTGCCCCCGGGGCCACACATGACTTTTTAAAACCTGTTTGATCCAAAAAACCCCACAAAGTGGCACTATGCTTTTTTGTCCGTGACTGTCATTTAGAAAATTTTTTTTGGGTAACAGACTTTTGGGTTTCAGAATTTTTTTAGGGAAGTTTTATTTAATTTTTTACATTTTTTTATCATTTTGCTTTTTTTCAAGTGTGAAACATAAAAACATACACCCCCCCCCTGCATTTTTTTAAATATTTTTTTACACGTGTAGATTTTGTTAATTCATCCGCACACCCCATAAGTAAAAAAAAAATTTCCAAAATCATCCTCAAAACACTTCTTTTTGAGAAGACTTTTTGCCCCCCCCTGGCTTCTGAAGTTGTTTCCACCCAAATTTCAATTCAATGGTTTCATTTTTCCTCCAAACCCTTTTCTTCATTGATTAGGGACAACTCCCCCGGGAGATCAAATAAATAAAACCCCATAGTGACTCCACCCCAAAAAAATTTTTAAGCCTCAAATTTGCAATTTGTGCCCCCAGCCCTGGAGCCCTTTTTTTGACACTACTTAACCTCACAGAAATCCCTTTTTCAAAATCAAATTTTTTTTAGAAATTTGAAGCTCTCCTGATTGCCCCTAACGGTGAAGCCGGGCCCCCCCCCCAGTCCCCTTTTGTTAAACCGGGGGGTCCAGATGCCAGGGGCAGCTTTTCAGTGGGTGCGGGGAGAGCCCAGGGAACTCTGTCAAACTATTAACACGCAGGTTCACCAGGGCAGGGCCGGAGTTTACAGTGGGGGCGGTGAGACCCAGGCTGGCGTCTGTCATCTATTAACACGCAGGTTTTAAAAAGCCCTTTTGCCCGCAACGCCAACGTCCCGGGTGAAGCAGAGTGCGGAAGGGGGATGGTTTAGGTAAGACCTCCAGCCCCTTTCCCGTAAAACCCGTCAACACCGGGGAGCGCTTGCCCCTCCATATGAGGGCGGACCAAAATTTGGGTTTACTTGGAAATACTGGTGGTTAAAAACTCCCGTTTTCCCAAACCCGGGCCCTTTTTTTTTGCATTCTTTTTCTCATTTTAAAGCCCAAAGTGCTGGGGGGAAAATTTTCTCTGTTTCTTTTTTTCTCTGTCCCCCTGCTTCATACTCCATGTCCTCTGAAAAACCTACAGCTGGGCAAGTTTTTCATGTTCCTCCTTGTACAATTCAGAGGTATTTTTTTTACCAGTTTTTTTAAAATTGGATGGAATCCCACCATGTCTTTGTTTTCTTTTTTAATTGTATTAAATGGGTGTGTCTCAATACCAGGGATGCTAGCTATGTAAAGATCTTGCAAAAACATGTCATTTTGCAATATGTGTCATTAAAACAGGTCCTACATATTCCTGTTTCTGACAGCACTATCACCCTTGAGTACTCTGAAATTGTGAAGAACAATGTCTGTTAGAAACTACATGTTTTATAATAGGACCTCGTAGATTATAGTATAGCTGCAATTTTGTCACAGCAAAATGCCCCAAAAATTCAAAGCATGACCCCTTGAG
This sequence comes from Phyllomedusa bahiana, assembly GCA_025379985.1. NCBI lineage: Eukaryota > Metazoa > Chordata > Amphibia > Anura > Hylidae > Phyllomedusa > Phyllomedusa bahiana. Next base: position 26,932 of record JAODAL010011548.1, read on the forward strand.
CCACTTTGGACAATGTGAGAACAAATGGTCTGTTAGAAACAACATTTTTTTATAATAGGACTCGTTGTATAGCTGCATGTCACAGAAAAATGCCCCCAAAATCAAAAGCATGACCTTGACCAACTTGGAAAAATGTGAAGAAAAAATGTCTGTTAGGAAACAACTTTTTTTTTATATAGGACTGTAGTATAGCTGCACTGTGTAACAGCAAATTGCCCCACAAAAAATCAAAGCATGACCCTTGAGACACTTTTGACAATTGTGAGAACAAATGTCTGTTAGAAATTTTTTTTTTAGAATTGGACCTGTAGTATTGCTGCATTTCAAAGCAGCATGGACCTAAATAAATATAAAAAATGAATTCTCAGCCACTGTTATAAATTGTGAGGCAGAATGCCACCTTAGATGCCACATTTCTGATCCAAAGGAACAGAATATTGATGTATATCACAGCAAACATCACCCCAAATAAAATTATAAATATGACTTCTCAGCACTAATTAAAATTGTGATGGAGAAATGCCAATTAGAAGCCACAATTTTTTTTTTTCCTTTTCCGTTCCAAAGGACCATAATTATAGTTTAATCTCACAGCAACTGACCTCCAATAAACATTGAAATTGCGGAAAACTTCTAAAGATAAAGTGAATAAAATGGAATACGGTGTTGTCATGAAAACCTTGTGTCTTTACAGCCTCATCACAGAAAACAGCAAATGAAACTGTTGGGAAAGTAGAATAAAAATTGCAGTAAGATAATGTTACTTTTAAAATACAATGTTTTATCAAGAGGACCATTCTGTTTGAAGTAGGAATGTGAAGTAGACGGGCAACTAATCGGTGACCTTGACAATTGGGCCACAACATAACAGAGATACTTGCCTATTCATCTTGAGAAAGTCAAACGATCACATTGTCTGTGGAATACGCCGGATGCGTTTGTCTGTTAATGACTCTCCAGCTGTGCTGAAGCCGCTCAGATTGACGCTGGCTGTGGGCAGGACACCACCTCTTTGGTGTGTGGAGCGAGTCGGGCCATTCGTCCTTTTTTAGATCCCAGAAGTCTATGGGTCCGGGAACACATACAAAAACATCGGTGTTGAGACGCAGTTAGTCGTGCACCTTGAACTTACGCTGGTCTCTGTGTGTTGGATGTGTGCCTTTTTGGGCCCATTGCATGCGTTGGTGAGGTGGTAATTAATAACGATTGCCAGAGGTCACCCATTAGGCTTCTTCCACATTGCCTGCTGCTGCGCTACGGCTACTTGGCACTCTACTGCTGTCACGTAGCGCTGATGTTGTTCCAACCGTGGACCATTTTGAAGAACGTAAATCAGACGCAACAGAAGTCTCAGTTGATAATCAGCATGGTCTCCATTTCTGCTTTTTAATCTTTTTTGGTGGTGGGTGGAAAGTGCTGTGTTTTGTTTTGTACCGGGGATCAGGAGGGTGGCCCACCAGTAAAATGTTCGTTCATTTTGATGGCCTGAAATGCGAGGTCATGTTGGAGGAAATGGAGCATTTCCAAGCACTCATGTGAGAGATGGAGGCCTTGATTTCCAAGCCTCTGGGTCGAGGGGCACAAAATAGCAAAATGATCTTCCTCATCTGCCTCCTGCCGCCTCAAATTCGACGCCAACCTCTTTCCAGGGAGAGGACATCGGTAACGTCGGTTGTCTAGGGAATACCTCCTCCTCCTCCTCCTACGCTTCCTCCGGCACAGTTCAACACAGCCTGACTTGGCCTCAGATGATGCACCTGAGAGCTGATGCGCTGCCTTGCACTAGCCTGGAACCCAAACCAACTGCTAATGAAGACCGATAAAATTGAGAAACTGTCGGGCATTGTGGATTCGAACGGCAGAGAAAGGCTCAGTGTCCGGATTTGTGCAACGTCTCCTCCTCCGTCGCTGGCAGGACCGTTGTTTCAGAGTGTCCAACAGATCGTTCTCAGAACTAAGTTCACCACAATGCTATGCTGACAAGGGCATGTCCGCACTGACCATTTTGGTGGCTTCTTCAAAGGATGTGCAGAGCTCTTTCACCTGCTCGCTCCACTCTTGGTGGATTAAAACAACCCGAGGTCCGCACCGCTTGCTTGTTCAGGCCATGTGTCATTTCGTACTGCGTAATGGCATTGAGCTTGCTGTACACAATCGCTGGAGCATAGTGGAGGGTGGAATTCTCCAGCGTGTTGCCACGTCAACAATGAGACGGTTGACAGGGAGGCTGAGTTGACGCTGCAAACGCAGCAGGCGGGACGAAGCAGTGATGGGGAAACGGCGGAGTGCGAACTCAGACATCGAGTCTTTTTTTCCTCAGCAGACAGGGTCCAGGACCCGGGTAGCTCTTTAGAAATTTCTGGACGACATGGTTAATGACATGTGCCAGGCAAGGGATGTGCTCCAGCCTAACGATCTTAAGGGCGGCCAGCAGATTTCGCCCCGTTATCGCACACCACCTTCCTGGACAAGGCTCTTGTCACCCAGACAGAGCTTGGTCTCGTTGCGGAGAGCCGTCAATGCTCCTGGACACTGTTGTGTGGAAGGTCTCAGACAGATTAATTTCAACCTCGGCCTGGATTCTCTGGGCTCGTGATGCACACCAGAGAGACCTTTGGGGAAAGAGCCCTGCACCATCCTGCGGTTTTGAAAGAGCGTGCGCCGAGCCTGAGAAGCCACAGTCACCCCCAGGACATCCACCCAGCTCAACAGTGAGGCTGTCAACAGGAGATATAGCGGCCTTGGCGTGGCTTACTAGTCCTTGTGTCGGTGTCAGATGTCTTTTCAGGGCCACAGATGCAGACAAGCGCTTGAAATTTAGATGACACGTGGCTGGCCAGGGCTGGGTCGACTTTTCTGGCAAAGAAAGCTTGCTCGGCTTCTGGTATTGGGGGAGGCAAGGGCCATGACGTGGCCGGAACCCATCTGTGTCCCAGGACGGAAAGGCAACATTTTCAAGGCCAAAAGCATGGCAATGCCGAATTCAGGCTTTTGGGCTTTGGGATGGTTTGGGTTAAAGTGTTTCCTTTGCTCCCTATCCTGGATGAATACAGAAGACTGGCTCCCAGCCTGGCCGCTGGACGGCGTGCAGGTTATCAAACTGGCCGGAAGGAAGAAGGGGTAGGATGGGTCTCTGGTGGTGCTGTTGGTACTCGGGCGACGGTAGGAGGGCTGAAGCGAGGATGATCCCTGATCAGACTCTGAGAGAATTGGGAAGTGATGAACGCTTGCGTGGTGGCGGAGGAGGAGGAGGCGGAGACAGAGGGTGTGGACAGTGGTTGGAGGCCCGGAGTCGATCTGCCTTTTTTTTGGCCCAAGTGGTTGCCTCCATGTTCCACTCATGCATTCGCGCATGTGACTAGACAATGTTGGTGGTGGTAAAACCACCTAAGATTCTTGACCTCTTTCTTATGCGTTTACGGGCAAGGCGGCATATGACATCGCTGGGTGGAATCAGAGGCTTGCTCAAGGAAGGCCAGGCTTGAGAGGTCCTGGACCTTTTTGACGGCGATAGCGAGGAGGGTGGTTTCCGCTGACCGTGGCTGGCGGAATAATATCAGCGGACTTCTGCCCCGCCTTTTCCCTTTTTGAAGGGGACCCGTACTGACACTACCCATCTTTTCCCCCTGTCCATGATGAAGCGTCGCAAGAAAATTCTTTTTGAAAAGCCACTTTGGATCCGAAATGTCGTCATCATTCTCAACAGGACAACTTGGTTGTCCTGACATTCTGCACCAGGAGCTGCAGGTAAAAGAAAGGGGATGAAAGGCGTTGCGAGCCCGGGATTTTGCCGATTGACCGGTTCCCTTCTCCCTCTGTGGCATCAGTAACTGGGCGCAGAGCAGAGAAAATCACCCTCTTTGGCCTCTTGATTTTTAACATGCCTTTGCCCAAAACCCCTTTTTGTCATCAAAGGGTCTTCAGAAAAGGGATTATCCACGGTGGGTCACGATTTTGACTTTGGGTGCTTATGTTGGCAGATGCTGTGATGTGATGACGACATTTGGGCGGAGGGGGGAGGGAGGAAAGACGCTGGATGCAGGTTGCTTAAACCCATAAAGGGAAAAGTTTGGCGACGCTGTTCGTTTTTGAGATTCCAGGGCCTGACCGCGATGCAGGTGGGTCCTGCAACTGACGATCCGCTGGCATGCGTGTTGTCGCAGCCTGGAAGGAGACCTTCTCTGTCCCTTACCTCCATGTTTTCCCCCTTCTTTGTGTTACCCCCCTAAATTTCGCTCCTGTCGAATATAAAATTTGAAAAGGTTGGAAGAGTTTTGGAAAGTCCTTTTTAAAAAGCGGCAAATACAGCTATTCTAAAATCCCTCAATCAAAACAAAATTGTGTATTCAAATTTAACTAAAAATTTGCTCTATGAACAAAGCATGACTGCCCCAAAAGTGAAAAAAAACCTGTTGAAATGTATAGGGATAAAAAAGGTATTTTTTGGGCCCCTTCAATTCCCCTGTGGGGGATACTAAATTGCTGTTTAAAAATTTTACTAAAAAGTAGTCTATGAACAAAGCTTGACTGCCAAAAAGTAAAAAAAAACACCTGTCTAAAGTGTTAGGGTAATAAAAAGGTATTTTTTGGCCCTTTAAATTCCCCTGTGGTGATCTAAATTGTGATTCAAATTTAACTCCCAAGTAGTCTATCAAAAAAGTTCGATGACCAAAAGTAAAAAAAAACCTGTCTGAAATGTATACAGATATTAAAGCTATTTTTGGCACCTTCATTTTCCCCTGTGGTGACTACAAATTTTGCTGGATTCAAATTTAACTGAAAGGGGCTTTTCAACACGCTGGCCTGCCCCCAAATGAAAAAAAAAAAAACGTATCTGAAATGTTTACTGAAAATAAAGGTTTTTTTTTGGAGTTCCCAGTCCCTGGGGTGACTAAATTTTGCGGGATTCAAATTTAACTGAAAGTAGATCTATCAACAAAGTTGATGACCAAAAAGTGAAAAAACAGTATTGAATGTATTGGGATAAAAAAAGGTATTTTTGGCCCTTTCATCACTGTGGTACTACAAAATTGCTTTATTAACTTTTAACGCAAAGTGCTTTCAACAAAGTGTACTGCCCCAAAGTAAAAAAACAGTATCTGAAATATATTCGGATAATGAAAGGTTTTTTGGCACCTATAACTGTGCTGCTAAAAAATTGTGGATTTATTTAACTGCAAGGTGGCTTTTCAAAAAAGTGGAATGGCAAAATTGAAAAAGAACACCTATCTGAAATGTTTTGATAAAAAGTGGAGTTTTTGCCCTAACAAAAGACCGCAGTTACTAGAAAAGAGTGTACCCTAATTAGTTCGGCTCCCCAATTCGGGAAAATATTCAATAGAAAACTGTAATAATAAAACTATTTTTGTGCAATGTCTACCAAGTCTTTGGGGAAATTTTTCCGTTTCTTTATAGAGCTTGTCTGTGTTCGCCCCCCCCCCCCGCTCCCTCCCCGGGTTTCGCGGGAGATGTCCTTTAAAATTCTCTCCTAACTCATAAAAACTTAAATCTCTGATCTAACTAAAGTTTTAAAAATCAAGCTAACAGTAAGCTTTTCTGTGAAGAAAAGAAAATTTCGCTGAGCGTTTGGCGAGGCAGAGCGCCGCCTACTGCTAGGAACGTAAAAGACAATGATCTGAAAAAGGAAGGGTGTTCTATGTTTTAAAAGAGGGCTGTTTTTTTTCCGCCAATCGCAACCCTACAAAATCCCTCAGACGTTGCACCACTTCACCCCGCTTAATCTGTAGCTGATTTGCTGGCCCCAAAATGACAGGAAGCGCCGAAAGGCGCGATATTTAAAAGATTTGCACAGATTTTAAAAATAAATTATCCGTGCTAAAAATCGATAACGTACATCGTGCCCATTTCAAACTTTTTGATAAAAGATCGCTCAACCTTGAGAAAACCCATCTAATACAAATAAAAAAAAAAAAAAAGGAAAAAAAAGATGTGGGGGATTACATCCTATTTTAAAAATTTTTTTTAAAAATTTTTAAAAATACTAAAAAAATGGCTGTACAAAATAGCTGTACAAAATATTCCCCGGGAAATTTTACAAAGGGGGTACAGAAAGACTTGAAAAAGATGTGGTTACCCGGGCAGGTCTATTCAAAGTCCCTTCAACTAAAAGGTGGTTCAAAACTCCTTTTCCGCACTTTTTAAATTTTTGGGGGCGACAGGTTTAATGGTTATATGTGGTAAGGACAATTGTTAAAGTCCGTTCAACTAAAAGGTGGTAAAGACTTTATTTCCCGGGACTTTTTAAATCTGTGAGTCAACAGGTTTAATGGTCTACTGCGGTCCCGGACAGGCATAGTCAATGTCCGTTAACTAAAATGGTTTGGGTTTAAAGACTCCTTTTTAGGCACTTTTTTTCTGGAGGTCAGATAGGTTAAGGGGCACTGCGTTCCCGGCAGGGTTGTCAATGTCCAGTTCAAGTAAAATGAGGTTTAAAACATAGCCCTTTTGGCACTTTTTAATTTTTTGGTCTTTTAGGTTTAAGGGTCATGCTGTGGTGCAAAACAAAGGGTTGTAATAGTCTGTGACTTTTTTTTGTGGCTTTTATAACCCAAATGTGTTGCCCCAAAATGTAGCACTTTGACTGTGTGGTGTTAATTCCCGCTTCTCCGCCCGTTTGGGTGTAAAAAAGAGGTGCTGTTTCCCCTCCAAAAGACTTTTTGGTCATCGGGGATAATTTTTATCGACTATCGGGATCGTTTTGTTAATTTCCGATATCGCTTCGACCCCATGACGTAGGAATAATCGCTCATCACTACTCCTAACCCCAGACAATGGCTGTTTACCACTACTTTCGAACGACAGGTCCCCTACTTTATGTGATGGATATCTGTAGTGTACGGCACTATGGCATATTATTTCTACATGAATGGATTGTCTAATAGAAGAAAATTAAATTTGAATGGGGTGGGGTGGAAAAAAAGAAAATCAAAAATGAAAACCAAAAAACCCTTTTTTCTTGCCCATCCCCTAAGAAAAAAATAAAAAATTGTGGGGTGAACTAGAAATAAATGCCTTTGTTTCTTGGATTTAGTTTTGCCATTATTACTTGCCAAAACCCGTATACGAGACCAAAAATAAATAACCCAAAATTTTCAAAGCTAAACATTACCCCACAAAATTTATACCTATAGTGCTTATATCACCATAATGTTACTTACCAAATCAAAATGCCAAGACCAATAATATCAATAACAATGTACAATGAACAAATAATTATATTTAATATATATTGGTAGAGATGTCTGCAAATCAGGAGATCCTCAAAACTTCTGAACGATTCAATCGAAAGATTGCAGGTAGATGGAAATGTGTCTTTTTTCAACCATACTAACTATATTACTATGTAACTATGATGGCATTAAATACACAAATCCAATTTATTAAATACAAAAGTTCTGTTGCACAAAACTTATTCTACATTAATTAGGTTACTTGGGGTCAATACTGGTAGTCCGGGGTGACCAATGGATCCAAGATACAGATATAACGTTCCCAATGTTAGCTGTAATGTTCTGAAGTCTCTAATTCGGAGTACTCGGCACAGACAGGCAATGAGCCTCACACAAGGAACAAATAATACCATCACATCATGGCCACATATCATGACCATAAAGATACTGATTAAAATAATTGTACTGTTACTGAATATAAGCCATTCATGCTTTATTTCTTCCAGTAGTGAAACCTTTAAGAAATTCTCCTGAAAAAATCCACACCCTTATTTTAATGTATAAGCACATAAAAAAACACAAAAACATGACAGTAGGAACATCTTGACTTAAATGAAATAGGCAGACTTTTTTGCACACTGCATGCTGCATTATTTGTTGCCGGACCATTATAAGCACATAAACATACCAAAAAATGGATCAAATACAGTTCATTTCCCCGTACTGAGAAAAACATCAAAGTAAACATTAAAAATAAGCCCCAACAAGACACTTCAGATAAAAAGTAGGCATAGCAGAGACTGCAGGTAGAAATAATATCTGCTGCAGGAATCTGCTTTACAATTTAGAATTTAGACAGATTTGATGTGGATTTTGAAACTGGCTTTCAAACTACTTTGTGTGGTTTTTTTTTGAAAATTCACAGAATAATGCAATCTGTGTGCCATATCATTTCTTTTTTAATGGGATGTGTGTAACTGAAATCAATGGGGGTAATTTTTTTCAATAGAAAGAGGTATTTTGTAGATGTTTGGAAATGTATATGCCTTGGTTGTTTCACTGAAATCTAAATAAATTCAAACAAGTTCAAGAGAAATAAGCTCACACTCTTTGCTACCGAATGTATGTATCATATGTAAAGGCCCACTAGACACTCTATGGGCATGTCCCCACTCCATGGGTTTTCGGCCGGTTTGTTGTTTTTCAGACCGCCTGAAAAACCGGCCGAAAATTAGCACAATGGTGCTCTATGGAAAACCCGTGCAGTGAGGACTGCACGGGATTTCCGTCCAACGGTTTTGCCGCCCACGGTCCAGCAACAAAGCATTCATCAAGCACAATCTTCCGTCCGGTTTTCGGACGGAACCTGTGCTTATGAATGTGAAAGAGGAGGGCTTTTCTCCGCTCATCGCGGAGAAAAGCCGCCCCCCCTCACCCACGCGCGGCCGTGGGGACGGCCGCAAAACAGGACAAATACCTGTCCTGTTCAGTGGGAACGCACCCTATAACTTCATATTAAATCCAACGCACACCTCTGTGTAGTAATACTAAAGGGTATTTCCCCACGGCAAGCGTTTTTGGTCTGTTTTTAAGACTGTTTTCCATTTTAGAAACAGTCTGAAAACCTGCAAGCAACGCTCCCCCATAGACGTCAATAGAAAAACAGCTCAGTAGTCCCCACTGAACTGTTTTTCCGCCAGGTGGTTTTTCACACTGCCGGCGGTCCGAAAAACATAGAACTTGTTCATTCTTCTGACTGGTTTCCAGACAGAAAATTAACATTGGAGTCAATGTAAGAGAGTGGCACAATGACACAGTGTGGAGGGCATGGCAGCAGCCACAGCAGCAGCATGAGGTCAGACAGTGGTACAATGATATTCTGGAAGTGGCAAAACAGGAGTAGGCCACAGAGAGGCACAATGACAGAGAGTGGAGGTGACGGCAGCAGCTGCATGCGGTCAGATTGTGGCACAATTACACAGTGTGGTGGGCACGGCAACAGCCATGGAAGCAGCATGAGGTCAGACAGTGGTACAATGACATTCTGGAAGTGGCAAAACAGGAGTAGGCCACAGAGAGGCACAATGACACAGTATGGAGGGCACAGCAGCAGCCACAGCAGCAGCATGATGTCAGAAAGTGGCACGATGACATTCTGGAGGTGGCACTACTCGAGTAGGCCCCAGAGTGGCACAATGACACAGTGTAGAGGGCACTGGCAGGCAGCCACAGCAGCAGCATGAGGTTCAGACACGTGGCACAATGACATATTCCGCGACCCGGTGGCCAAACTGGAGTAGGCCACAGAGTGCACAATGCACACAGTGTAGAGGGCATGGAGCAGCCACGAGCTGCAGCATGATGTAAGACAGTGGACAATGGACATCCTGGAGGTGGTCAAAACGAGGAGTAGAGCCACAGAGTCGGCTCAGTGACAGGAGAGTGGAGGTGAAAGACAGCAGCAGCATGAGGTCAGAGAGTGGCACAATGACACAGTGTTGTGGGAAGGGCACGGCAGCATCCACGAGCAGCTGAATGAGGTCAGACACTGGCACAATGACATTCTGGAGGTGGCAAAAACAGGAGTAGTCCACAGAGTGGCACAATGACACAGTGTGGGAGGGCACGGCGCAGCCGCAGCAGCATGAGGTAATAGAGTGGGCAAAATTGACAGAGTGTGAGTGTGGGTGCAATAGCAGTCCCCTGGTAATTGGTTGGTGGCAGATGGAGAAACTGGTAGCAGATGTGTGGCATCAGGAGAGGTGGCGGCATCAGAAATACTGGCTGGGCAGGATAGTTTGAACCCAGACTCATTTCTCACAGTTTGGGTGAGGCGTCATGGTGATGTAGTCTGAACGCCTTATAGGCATTGGTGGTGTGCGAAATCCATGGACCAGATCACGCAGTGCTTCAGTCATTAGACAAAGGTCAGGCGTTTTCCAATTTTACCGGTGGACAAGTGGGTTCTATTGGGGGTAACGATGGCCCCCGCCGCATGAACACCCGCTCTGATGCACACTACTGGCAGGCAGGACTGCTTCACCACGCAAAACTCGGCAAGTTGCTTGGCCATCTATCCAGTTTGGCTGCCCCAGTTAGTCCAGCGGATCTTCTAACTGGGACGGTGGCAGAGTGCTGGTACTAGTAGGCAACCACTGTTGGTATCAGGGTCTGCTCAGGTCCTGATGCTGCTGCTGGCACTCGCCCTTCCTCACATAGGCGGGTGAAGGAAGCTGTCATCAGTGACTCCAGATTAGGTTGATGCTGATGGAGCTGCGTTATGCTCCCTACCCCCCACTTTCACCAGCAGCACGGCTAGTAGTACGTGAGCGCTTGAAGAACACCGTTAGACCTGTCAGAGGTGGGGCGATGCTGAACATTGGCAGCGGCCAACTGACTATGGAGGATTCTCCTTTAGTATTTGAGTTTGTCCTCCTTTCAGCAGCTGAGGAAAAAAGGCTTCCCATTTTGGACCGGTAGCGAGGGTACAAGTAGTGGTTGGAGAGCCAGAATGTCATCCTTATCCCGGCAACTCAAGCATGTGCTGACGGGGCACATCTGGACAAATGACTCCATGGTCTCCCTGCCTCCACGTCCACTGTATACTGCCACGGTGCTTGAGGGTCACTACCTCGGCTTCCTCATCTCTATCTACCTCCTCCAGGCCTGATCCGGCTCCATCCTCTCTTGTTGCCTGGGTAGAAAATCCACTCATTTCTCCAGACTATGCTTCTTGCTACAATGTCCTCCTCCTCCAACTATCAGTTCAGTCCCCACAGGGGGACTCATGTTGGCCGCCGAGATGTAGCTCGCCACGTCTCCATTCCCGCTGAACAAGATAGATTTTTCAGCATGTGTTCCAGGACAAGGAAGCAGTGGTTTGACGTTATTCATCCCCATAGTCTCTGGCGACTGAAATATAATGTTGACTCTCGAATGGCCTCAACAAACGGCAGGTGTCACGCATCACCTGCTCAATGAGCTGACATCAAAGTAAAATGGGGAGTACTCAATGTCGACCTGGATCACAAAAAATCGTTAATGGCCTTTCTCTGTTCATAAGCTCGGTCGAACATGTGCAGGCTGGAATTCCAAAAAAAAAAACGGGGGGGGGGGGTTTTTGGGAGACAACATCGCATATCAGAGTGTGTTTTGGTGAGGCCGTTCTGACACTGGAATTCGAGGAGGGTTGTTCATGCTTTGTAGGAATGGGATGAGTGCATGCTCAGTTTTATGGACATTTTCAGAATCTTAGAAAGATCGGTGGAAGACTCAGGAACTTCTACAACCAGATATGTACAAATGCGCCATGCAGGGCGAAAGACCATCCCTCCTCGTGCAGCGGGACACCATGTTCTTCCCCTTTGTCCGTCCCTGGTTCCGATTTTGCAGTTGGTGCGGAGAAAGCCACACATCGATTTCTTGCTGCATGAGGCGGTAGCAGTTCCTACCCTGTGTGACTTCGGTTCCGCCGAGTCAAGACCAGGTGTGAACTGCATGACACGCTGTGCCCTACACATGTGGTATGATGGGCGGTACTTGTGCGAGGCTGATGATGATGGTGGTGATGTGAAGGGGAGGAGTGCGGGACATTTATTTTTTTTTATTTTTTTTTTTTTAGCGCAGGAGCCGCAGTTTCAGTTTGAAACGTGGAGGTAGTAACGGCGTATCCTGTCCAAGTTGTTGGGGTTTGCCTGGGCAGGAAGCACATTCACTCAGTGGGCCGTAATGGACCATGTACTGGCCCTGACCGTAGTTACAGCTCCAGTCAGTCCGCAGATGCCGTGCACCTTGGAACAAACCGACTAAGATCAAGGACTGGCCCACCTTATGTTCACACTATTTATGATAGTGCTGGTATCTGCCTTTTTGGAAAGAAATTACGGCTTGGAACTCTCCATCGCCGCTCGGCACAAGCCATTAATTTTCTGAACGGCACAGAGTTCACCATTTGGAAAGGGACGGGGAATGCGAGTAGCAACAACTTTAATACAGGAGACGGTCAGCTTCTGCACATTACCGCATGGTTGGACTGCATACTGTTGTCTCTTTGACAATTGCCTCGACTGACACGACTGTGGCGCCCATGAGTAGCGAGGAGCAGGAGAATTGGACTGGGAGATGATGGCAAAGAGAAACAGTCCTATTCTGCCAGAGGTGGTGGAGCCTTGACTGGCTGCAGTGGCATGAGTGCCATGTGCGATGCTGCTGCTGCTGTTGCTGCTGGGCGGCAGGATGGACCACACATCCTGAGCCACGTTTCTCCCAAGGCACCGGATGGTGACGCTGCATGTGTTGACGCGGAGGGCCGTAGGTGGTGCCAATGTTAGACTCCTGGCACAACGCTTTCATTTATCTGCCCACAGGTTCTAAATATACCCATATTCGGCTCCTCCGGTATCTTAGCAAAGAACTGCCAACCGCCGAGTATCTGATGTTACCGCCAACTCTCCGCACTGAGTGACTACTTGCCGTCCGCGGCTCGTGAGCCCCTGTGCCGCTACTTTATTGGACCTGCAAAGCGGGTTTTCTACCCGTGGTTGCTTGGGCTCCCGACCTCACACTGCTGCTCCCCTGCTGACTCACGGCCACTCAACCAACTTGATGGCTGACGCCGCTTGCCCTAGAGGGACGCGCAAGATGACACACTCTTTTCCTGGACGATGATGAAGCCCTTGCTTCACCGGCTCCCAAGTGTCAGTCGGCTTACATTCATCATCGATTTGTGTGTTCATTGTCATGCTGTGTCCTCATTCAAAGTCTTGATATGCAAGTGGCTGGCCCTCACAACATGGCCTCCTATGCCACTCCTCCACATCTTTACTTTGCCACCTACTGCAAGAAGTAGGACATTATTGGCCCCATTTCTTCGCTGCCAAGTAGCTGCTGACTGCAACTCCTCAAATTGTTCATCCTCGCTATATTGTAGGTGCTGAGCCCAGACCACATAGTAGATCTCTGGCTGAGGGAACCGGATGGGGACAGAGGCGGGTTGAGGACAGGTGAGGGCTGTCGGACCCGCTCCCAGCAGGCATTGCAATAAGGGTTGGTCTGCACGTTCCCACCAACTCTTGGCTGGGGTTGTTCAGATGTTCATCTGTAGAGGAAGTGGATGACTAGTCAACCTAATCAAGTATTCATTGGTTGATGAACAACACACGGGTCCGCTAGATGACACTGGCAAGTTGTGGCCTCATCGAGTGACCCCTGCTGCGACGTCCCATTTGCTGTGCTGCGACCTGGGCCTGATCCAGGATGTTTGTGCATCTGCCACTCGCAGTGAAGTGAATGCCACCTCTATGTCTGCATACTGTTTGTTCTAAAATGTACAGCACTGTTTGATGAAGATATCTGCATATGATAAATAACACCCTGTATTTGACTACAATGAACCCACTAACAAGTTGGGTAACCCTTGGATATAATTAGCGCGTTCACAAGATGGGCAGGAAAAATTTACTTGTATGTGACGTTTTAAAAATCCACTGTGTATTTTACTGAATATAAAAGCAAAACATGCTTAATTAACCTTGGATATGAATTTATGCTACAGGCAAAATTTCTTCTTTGGCTGGTGAATAATGAAAGTTTTTTTACTTAAGTACAACTGCACGAAAATACTTAGGTGTAAACCCTTGGTTGCAAACTGCTTCTTGCAAATGAAACTGTGCTGCCAAAAATAATTACCAGACTTTTGTAGCGTGGGTGTCTTGTTGTTAAAATGGCGTGGTATTTTACGGTACACAACAACAGAAAAACTTGTAATTAACCTTTGGTTGTGAATTATGCTACAGGTAAAATGTCTTTTTTGGTGGTGAAAAAGAATGTTTCTTTTAGTGAACACAATGGCAGAACACCGCTTAATTAACCCCTGGATGTAAATTGCGCAAAAGAAATGAGCAACCAAAAGTGAAGTGGTATTGGGATTGTAAAAACGCTGTTTCTTTAAATGAATACAACAGGAACAGGCTTAGATAACCCTTGGATATTCAATGTGCTGTGAGCACGATAGCATTAACATGTTATCAAATGCAGCTGCATTGAACGCACACTGGACTGCAGTTCCAATACCCCACAAAATCAGAATTAGAACGTAAGACAAGCAGTCTCTGAGACAAGCTGTGACACCCCCCAAAAATTGCTGTATAAAAATTAGTTCTTTAGTAAGAGATATCATAAGCAGCCGTGGCAGCACCTTCCCTACTCAGTACAGTTAGAGCGGTATGAGCTCCCAGCTTCACGCCCGGACTTATATAGTGCGGTGACGTCACAGAATCCCACCGGTCTCTGATTGGCTTCATCTCTGCATATGTCATGTAATCTATGCCCTTCTTCCTTCCAGAGTTCTTTGCCCCATGTCACGGCATGTGCTTGCAGCCATTTTATCAATCAAAAGCACGCTTCGTTCACGCGAAGTACCCCAAACTTCGACTTCGTTCAGAACCGAAGTTTTCCTGAAATTCTAAACAAATTCCTCTTCGTTAGAATCAATTCGCCCATCTCTAGAGATGATGTTCAGGTTAATTTTTCTACTAACACAGGTGAGGAGAAGCTAAAATTACCTTCCATAAGAGCAAAATGGATATGTGTAACAACTTAGTGAAGACAATTTGGCTCTGAGAGTCACAGAAAAAAATTCACAGGCTAAAATCATTCATTCCTTTCAATGGCTAACTGAAAAGATGAGGACAGCGCAGCTATATGAGGTGCAGTGGTAGCAGCTGCTACGGGGTCCCTTTGACACATAAGAAGACACCGATATTGGAAATGACTTTTTCCAATAGCACACAAGAACATGTCATATATGTGGTGGCAGCAAGAACATCCCAACGGGGAATATGGAGATTCAGCTGGCAGGGCGTAGTTATAGGGTGGGGGGGGGGGAGTGATAGCCAGGGCTGCCGTCAAACATCTATTAACTGTTTCAGGGCCCCATGTAGCTAAATCAAATGGGGCCCCCACCTATAACTAGTTCCTATTTTTTAACATATCATTGGGCCCCTCTTTGATTAGGGCCCCTGACAAGAGTACTGCCTATACTGCCCTATTGGCACCCCTGACAATTACCATGTGCCATTTCTAATACCGGTGTCTTCTAATGTGTCAAATGTGTCAAAATCTTTTGGGCCTCCTCAAGATGCAGGACCCCATAGCGGCTGCTACCGCTGCACCCCATATAACTACACCCCTGGCAGCTGAACCTCCATCTTCCCCATTGGGATGTTCCCGCTGCCACCACGGACCAAGGCTGGCGGATTAATGTCACCGGACTTGTGCGACCGCCCTCTCCCTTTCTGAGGTCGGACCCGCACTGACACTACTCCATCCTCCTCCTCCTCCACTGATGAGGTGCTTGCAAGCTGCTGCTGAAAAGACCACGTTGGATCTGCAATGTCATCATCATCATTACAGGTGTCTTCCTGTTCCTGACAGTGTACATCCTCAAAATGTGGGCTAGAAGCCACAGGCACTGTGAGGCACCGCTGACCCCTCGGGATTTCTGCCGACTGACCAGCTTCCTTCTCGTCCTTTGAGAGCATCAGCGATTGGGCGTCAGAGCAGACAAAATCATCCTCTTTGGCCTGTTGATCTTTTGAAATGCCTCCAGACCCCAACCGCATTGTGTCCTCAAAGAGCTCTTCAGAATATGGATTATCTAGTCTGTTTATTGGGTGACATTTGGCCCGTGTTTGCTTCAATTTAGACTGATGATGATGATGATGATGATGATGATGATGACATTTGTGGCCGTGACTGAGAGGACGAGGAGGTAAATCCACTCGATGCAGGTTGTGTTAACAACTGAAGAACAGATTGTCAATGCTCTTCAGTAATCAGACGCACAGGGAGCCAAACAACCGATGACAGGCCTGACAATCCTGCAACTGATGATGTGCTCGCTTGTTTGTCATCCAGAGCACTAGAGTGCCTCGTCTCGTACCTCTAGCTCCACGTCCTACGCCCCTCCTTGCTCGCTTACCTCTAGTTCGCTATATGTTCAAAAAGATAAATATTAAAAAGGTCAAGCTTTGTTTACAGTCTCTTATTGAAGAACTGTACTCCAAAGAGAGCAAATCAAGAGTGTTCTTAAATGCCTATACTTTGCAACTGGCAAATAGGATTATAAACAAATTTTTTTCGATGGAGTATCTGTGAAATGGGGTCTTATGGAATAACCATGACAGGAAATCAACAGTGTTCTGAAATGCCTATACTTTGCAACTGGCAAACAGGGGTAGAAATATAATTTTTTCTATGGAGTAACTGTTAACACTGTCTTATGGAAGAATCCTGGCAGCAACTGTGCGACACAGAAGTCTTCTTGAATCAAAAATTTAACTACATTTAAATAGTATTAAAAAAAGATTTCTTTCTATGAAATATCTCTTAACGCTGTCTTATGGAAGAATCCTGGAAGCAACACTGCAACACGCATTTTTTTCTACGGCAGATTTGCTGATGGCGTCCTCTGCAGTGGCTGGACCCCCAAAGGAGAAATGAACTTTTGGGAAATCTGAATAAAGATGGGAAAAATGCAGCCAGCTGTACAAAACTATACACTATACAAATGCTATACAAAACTCCCTAACTCTCTCGCTATTGATGTGTATATGATTCTCTAAGCTAGCTGTCTCCCTTCCCTCCCCCCAACTAATCTAACTAACAGCTTTTCCTGTTCGCCAGAAAATGGTGTTTCTGCCTGCTGGCAAACAAACACACAGAGGCAGCAGTGTGTTCAGTACAGAGAGTAAGGTCGAAATGACGTTCAATAGGAAATACAGTGACATTCACATAACAGGGTCATTTGATTTTAGCAGCCAATGAGATCCCTGCACCCTCAGTGGTGACGTTTTTGACCCCTCTCTGTGCTCTGCACTGATTGGCTGGCTGCCAAAACTGAAGGAAGCAGCTGAAAGTGAAAATAATAATGGTACAGAACGCATGTCTCAAACTCGAATTTTACCAAACTTGCGGTAAAAAATTTGGTTTGGTTCGTGTTCGAAAAATTCCTAAAATTCGACTCAAACTAATCATTTTCCGGACGGTTTGGTCAACACTACTCTCCCTCAAATCTGTTACTTCCTCTTCATCCTTTTTTATTTTTTTTTATATTGCCATATCCATCACATTCGTTTTATGACATCTTCAGAGACCGCTTGACAAAGGTCACCATGACAAAAGAATCGATTAATTATTATGTCACTGAGCTGATTATGTTCTACATTCACCATTGATGGGTTATGTGCATGAAAAATAATTTTGATATAGAGTAAAAGAAGGCAATCATGCTATTTTCATCCTAGATGATCCAATCCAACAAAAATCTAACCAAATCAAACCTATATAGATATTGATATGAAATATATACTCACATATCTTATAAAATCTTTCAAGAAGTCGTACTGGATGCCTGTTGGAGATCACCCAATAGTATTTCTAGAGGTGAATACTATAGCCATAAGTATCAATGCTCAATATATCTCACTGGCTAAATATGTGTCCCTTTGGGCTAAAATAGTATTACCTGCCGATCTCCAATCTCAGCGCTTTCCAGCAAAAAATTAATAAAATTGCTCCGCAATTAGAACTAGGTATATGTTAAAAACTCAAATAGTTCAATATCTGTAATCTGGCCATTTGGTACTTCTGTATTTAAATTGAACATCCATTTAGTCTCTGCTCTGGACATCTTTCTGACAAAATCCCCTTTGCACCAACCTTATTTTCACAATTTAAATACCAAAGAAAATCGTATTGAGTGGTGAGCTTTGATGTATAAGTCTGAAATGTTTAGATAATGGATGTTCCAAGTAGCCTCTTTGTATATTGTAAATATGTTCAGGCACACGTACTGACAATGATCTTTTAGTCCTTCCAATATACTGCACATCTTTCCACATGGATATCTAATTACTTAGACTATGTGTTCTGGAGCTCGCACCTATAGTATTCGCCGCTAGTAATTGACATGTCACTTATCTCCCCCCGTGGCGTACTGTCCCAGCGGGGAGAGTAGGCGTTATCCATAGTTCTCTAGGAGTACTGTGGATTATCATAATGACTGGGACATATCTCGCCCCGTTTTGAGTGCAGTTTGGCCCGAAATACAGGTCGAAATATGTCCCAATTTAAGCCGTGTGAACATAGCCTTACATATATAACCATCTTATGATGGTTTTTTAAACATTCATTAACATCCACGGCCATTCAAGTAATATTCAAGTTACAGAAATTATTGTCTACTATGGCAGGAAGAAAGGGGGCTTTCCTCCTCTGTGATGTCTTTATATCCTATATGGAAAAGGGTTCAAATGGGAAAAATGGCCCACTTTTCAGGTATTTTCCCTGGTGTTAATTCCTTTGATTTGTTTTGTTTTCTGTTTTTTACAAAATACTGCATCCATTGAATTACCATGGAATATAAAACTTACTACAAACAATACTTTGATTACATATTTTTGCCTCTTTTGCACCCATAATGTTTTTTTCCAGGCTTTTTTCCCATTTGTTTTTATATGGAACTTAAAAAACACTAAAATAATGCTTGTTTGGTGAACAAAAAGTCTGAATAAAAAAACAGCACTCAAATAATGCTTGTAAAAATGCATGAATATTGTAGTCACAAACAATGGCCTACACTTATTATTGCTGTCTAAAAGTTAAACTTAAAGTGTAAACTTAGACTGGTAGTTGGAGTATGGAAAATAACAGAAACTAATATAACCCAATCTAAAATGTAACTTTTACTTTGTCTCTATTAAAAGCTATCAGTTTCAAAATTTCCCGGGGTCCATGATGGACATTCCTCAGGAAAAAAGCAGACAAAAAGCGCAATGTGTGTAAACTATATAACACCAGGGATAAGTAACAGTATTGAATAAAGCTCACCTTATTCAGCTGTACAATTTATGGTACAGCTCATGTTATCGCATTACAGATAAAATCCTGCAGAAGATTGCTGCGCTGCACCCTGCACCAGCTGGTCACTCCGGTCACTCCGGTCACTCCGGACTCCGGTTTAGTGTTAAGAAACAAAGGAAGCCAAATGCAATAAAATGCAACTGGACTTAAAAAGCGCGCTGTGAAGCGCTATAGGAACTCCTTAAGTCCAGTTGCATTTAATTGCATTTGGCTTCCTTTGTTTATTAAAAGCTATCAAATACACAAAAACACAATACAAAATGAAATGATTATGGAATATTCAAGGTATCCAGAAAGAAAAGACAAACATGCACCAGTTTCTAAACGGGGTTATTAACCAGTAACTTTCCTAGACTTTCCACTATTATACCTAGAGATGGGTAAATTTCTAAAAAATTTGATTTGCCAAGTTCGCCTAATTTTCCGACAAAATTCGTTTCGACCAGAATTAATTAATGGCGCACTGCGTTAAAAAACAGCTGTTTTCAGGCTGCAGAGAGCCTGTAGGGTGTTGTAGAACGTTGTGCCATGCTCAAATATGCATAGGGAGCATGGTTTGCTCTTCATACAATGCTGTGTTTTAGTATGACATACACATGACAGCCGCCGCTCTTAGAATCGTTTCACTCTTCAATTCCCTGGGCACTTACAGGAGCAAAACTGACCAAATAACTGAAGTGGGAATGCAACCTGACAAAGTCATGTCAGCGCCAGCTGGAAAGAAATGAGCTGAGGGCTAAATTCCTACAATAGCGTCAAAGAACATAATAGTAGATTCCTGGAGCCGACACAGTTCGCAGCACAGTAAGGGGACATCACAGCAGGAGTAACCCCGCGAGGCCACAGCTTCCGTTGTCATCTAGCAGCCGTGTATTGACCACCAAGATAATGCTTCTCAAATGGTTGCCTGGGACATCCACTTTCTCCCAGATGACATCTGATAACCGTAGCCAAGAGTCGGTGGGTTTGTCAGACACAACCCTTAGTTGGCATGGCCCAGGAGCAGGTGAGGGGCCCTCACCTGTCCTCAACCCACCTCTGTCTCGTTCGCTTCCCAGAACTACTATGTGCTATGGCCTCTGCACCACTATACATTGAAGACAAAACTATTTGAGGACAGTGGGCAGCAAAGAGGTGGGGAAGACATCCGCTACTTCTTGCAGAAGCAGGCAAATAGTGGTCATGGCAGGCATGGGGGGTTATGTTGCGAGTGGTCAGGCTCTGTACAGCAACACCATTGAGGAGGAAGGCGGTGACAGGCAAACACTAATCGATGTAGCCGATCACACTTGGGAGCCGGGTGAAGCAAGCAAGGCTGGGACAAGGTATTCTGGTTCTCCCTAAAGTGCCCCCCAAATGTAAAATTCAGCCCACTCCATGCCTCCTTGTGCCCCCTTTTCTCCCTGGGATGAAGTGGCGCCCTACGCGGTCGCCTACACTAAAATACCCATTGTCCCGGCCCTGGAAGCATTCTGTTATCTCTACATTAAGTTTTAGGAGACGGGAGGAGAAGGAGGATTTGGAAGACAGACAATCTGGGATCTTGTACAGTAGAGAGTTAATGTCTGGGCCGGAGATGTAAAATTGGGTGTCATCAGCATACAGGTGGTATTGAAAGCCGTGTGATGCTATGAGCTGACCCAGACCAAGAGTGTAGAATGGCTTCATCATTATCATTGGGAGAAGAGAGCGGCAGCTTGCGCGTCAGGCAGTGGCGCAGCCCGCAATTCTGTAGTGTGGCCGGGAGTCAGCACGGTGGCAGCAGTACGAGGTTGGGAGCCAAACGGCCACGATTTAGACCACCCACTTTGCAGGTCCCAAAAAGTAGCGGCACAGGGGCTCACCGGGTCAGCGGCGGTAACAGTCAGTCAGTGCGGAGCTTTGGTGGTAAAATCACCTACTCGGCGGTGTGCCAGTTTTTTGACAAGACACCAGAGGAAGTGAACATGGTTATATGTAAATTACCGTTGGCTTCATGCCGCATCACCCCCTGCCAGAGTGAGCTGCATTATCATGACATCATGGTCGCAATAATGAAGCTGCAGGCAGGAGGAGTGAGTTCCTGTTGCATGCGATCCGGCGCAGCGAGTGGCAGAGATGCCGCTCGCTGGTCTCTTACCCGACTCCCCCGATGCTTTCTGAAAGCATCCGGGTAGTCTGGTGACGTTACCATGCCCACAATGCATTGTGGGCATGGTGATCGGCAGTTACCATGGTGACCAGTACACAGCAGCAACGCTGTGTACAGGTCTACCATGGTAACAGCAATCTGATGATTGCTGTTACAGATCCCCACTGAGGAAAAGTGAAAAAAATGTTAAACAGTAAAAAAAGTAAAACAGAAACACAAAAAATAAAATACACGTACACCGCCCTTTTCCCCTTTACCAACGGCAATCACCCCAAAAAAGATAAAAAATAAATAAAGTACCCATTTTTGGTATCACTGCGTGCGTAACGACCCACGCCATAAAAAACGGCGTCTAAAAAAAAAAACAGTCACAGAATTGTGATTTTTGCTCATCCTGCAGCACACAAAATGGAATAAAAAGCGATCAAAACCTCATGTAAACGCCAAAGTTGTATCAATAAAAACGTCAGTTCATCCCGAAAAAAAGACATCCTTAGACGTCTCTGTATACGGACAAATAAAAAAAGTTATGGCTCTCAAGAGATAGCGATGCATAAATATTGTTTTACACAATAAAACACTTTTTTTTTTTTTTAAAGTGCTTCAAAATAAAAAAAAAAACTATATAAATTAGGTATCGTCGTAATTGTATCGACCCAGAGAGTAAAGCTAACTGGTCATGGATACTGCAAGGTGAGCTCTGTTAAAAATAAAAATAAAAAACACCACTAGAATTGCAGTATTTTCTTCACCGTGCCTTCCAAAAAACAGATTTAAAACTGATCAAAAAGTCTTGTCCCCCCAAAAAATGATACCAATAAAAATGTCAAATCATCCCGCAAAAAACAAGCCCCTATACAGCTCCATACACAGAAAAATAAAAAAGTTTTGGCTCTCAAGAGATAGTAATGCATAAATATTGTTTTACACAATAAAACACTTTTTTTTTTTTTTTTAAGTGCTTCAAAATAAAAAAATATATATAAATTGGATATCGCTGTAATAGTATCGACCCAGAGAGTAACGCTAACTTGTCACTGATACTGCACGGTGAGCGCTGTTAAAAATAAAAATAAAAAACACCACTAGAATTGCAGTATTTTCTTCACCGTGCCTTCCGGATTTAAAAGTGATCAAAAAGTCTTGTCCCCCCAAAAATAATACCAATAAAAATGTCAACTCGTCCCGCAAAAAACAAGCCCCTACACAGCTCTTTACATAGAAAAATAAACTGTCATGGCTATCAGACTATGACGATGCAAAAATGTGTTTTCCTTTTTGAATAAAAGTGTTTTTATTGTGTAAAAGCAGTAAAACATAAAAAATATACAAATTGGGTATCGCTGTAATCATATCGACCTGCTGAGTAATACTTGCATGTCAATTTTACTGCACGGTGACCGCTGTAAAAAATAAAAATAAAAAACCCTACCAGGAATGCTGTATTTTGCTCAAAATGCCTCACAAAAACCTTAATAAAACGTGATCAAAGCGTCATATGCACCCCATAATAGTACTAATAAAAACGTCAATTCATCTAACAAAAAACAAGCCCATAATCAGCTCCTTATACAGAAAAATGAAAAAGTTATGGCTGTCAGAGTAGGACAACATATTTTTTTATACATCTATTTCTATTGTGTAAAAGTAATAAAACAAACAAAAAAAAAAACTATTTAAAATTTATATCATTGCAATTGTACCAACTCCCATAGTAAAGTTATCACATCATTTACACTGCACGGCGAACGCTGTAAAATTGAAGCCCAAAAAACAATGACTGAATTGCGTCTCCCCTCCTCCCCCCATTTTCATGGCCCAATGCAAAAAAAAAACTATGGAACACCCAAGTGCCCAAAAAGCACAATACACCCCTAGAAGAGATCACTGAGGGATGCTGAATACAAAATGGCGCAACTTCTGGAAGGTTTCACCTGTTCTGGTACTTTGAGGGCTTTGCAAATGCGACATGGAACCCCCAAAATCTGCTTTCCAAAAGCCAAATAACACTCCGTCCCTTATACGCCCTGCCATGTGCCCAACCAGCAGTTCACACCCACATGCAGGGTATTGCCAAACTTGGAAGAAATTGTGTAACAAAATTTTGGGTGCTTTTTTACCAGGATTCCTTGTAAAAATTAAACATTTTCAGCTAAAATTGCATATTGTTGGAATTTTTTTTTTTTTTTAACAGCCTAACGCAAAAAAATGTTGTGACACACCTGTGGGGTTGATATACTCACTGCACCCCTGGAAATATTCCGTAAGGGGTGTAGTTCCCATTATGGGGGCTTTTTAGGGGGTTATTAAGTTTTAGCACCTTAGGGTGTCCGCAAACCTGAAATGGCGCCTAAATAAAATCATAATGAAAATGAGTCCCCAGAGTCCAGTAGGTGCTCCTCCTATTCTGGGGCTTGTGATTGAGCCAAATAGCGCAGTAGGGCCACATATGGGATATCTCTGAAAACGGCAGAATCTGGAGAATCAATATTAAGTTGCATTTCCCTAATCATATTTACCGTATTCTTGTGAATAATGGCTAAAAATTGAAAATCTGCAAAAAAAAGAAAAGGTTAATTTTCAAATTTCACTTCCACTTTTATTTAATTCCTGTGAAACACCTAATTGGTTAATAAACTTCCTAAATGCTTTTTTTAATACTTTACAGGGTTTTGTTTATTTTTTTTTTTTTTTTTTTGAGACATAAATTTTTATTGTTAGATTTAAAAAAAGAATCCATAGCAAACAATAAAGCATTTTGCCCAACATGGCAATAAAACAGGAAACATAGAAGGCCAATATACATCAAATTAATTATATATCACAAGTGAGCATGACAGTCAAAGCAGCATTTATGCATCATTCCAGGTAATCATGGAAGGTAATAGGATAGATTCATCATCTGATCTAGAGTGATTTGGTAAGATTAATCATGTAGTACTCCAACTACTATGAGATGGAGAGATACTCGGTCTCTACGAGGGTGACCCCGTGCAGTATTTGGAGTCAATCCACAATTGCCACTTATGGCGAATTTTGCCTACTAGGTGAGGTGGGATTGCTAAACAAGTTTCAGCATTGAATTGTAAGTTTGTTCGTTGGATTACTTCCTTGATTCCTAAGGGAGTAGGCAGTTTCCAGTAATGTGCTATCGTCGTCCTAGCTGCTGTTAGGACATGGTATATGATGGTCTGAAAACTGGGCGGATAGTCTTTTAGCGTAATATCTAAAATGGCTAGTTCTGGTGTAAGGGATATTGGGAAACCGAGGACCTCTGCTAGGATCTTCTCAACTTCCCACCATAGCGCCCTAGTTGACGGGCATTCCCACCACATATGTAATAGAGATCCTGACGTTCCGCAGCCTCTCCAACAAAAGCCGGAATAGCCTGGGGCCATGTGAGCAATTCTATTAGGTGTGAGGTACCATCGAAGGTGCAGTTTTCTCGATAGTTCCGTATGATTGGCGCACCTAGAGAGACTTAACGGGACTGACGATGCTTCTATCCAGCTCTCAATAGAGAAAGATCGTTTTAGTTCCTTTTCCCACTTGAGAGCATAGACAGGTTTGGAAGTGAGATATTCCTTAGACAGGAAGGAGTAGGCTGCTGAAATCCCTTTTTCAAATCCCTTTTTTCGGAATAGGAAGTTTTGGAATGGCGAAATCGTTATCGGGCGTAAGGGCCACTTCCAGGACTGTAGTATACTCCTAACTTGTAGATAACACAGGAACTGGTTTTGGGGGATATTGAACTCTGCTTTAATGTCGGCAAAGGATTTAAAGACAGCGCCGTCATACAATTGGCCAATAGTGGTAAGCCCACTATCCAACCATATTGATAGAGAGAGGTGTGTCGCCCTGGAGTAGAGTACCGTTATTGGGGAGGAATTACGATCCACCCATACACCCTGTTTGGGGGTAACATATTTGATCCAGGCGAGGGCTGTGTGCTGTAAAGTTGGGAGCTCCCAGTTTGGTAGCCCATGTCCTGCTAAGGCTGCAATAAATTTATCTTTCACCGTATAAGGGTGGATTGTTAATGATTCTATGGAGGCCCAATGGTGTGAATTTGGGTTGTTCCACAGGAAAAGGATCGGTTCTAATATTGCCGCAATGTTATAGTGGAGCAGATTCGGAACAGATAGTCCCCCTAGCTTAATATGTCTGTATAAGTATAGTCGTTTGAACCTGGGTTTCCTCGCGCCCCATATAAACCGCAGGAGTTTAGTTTGCAACCCATTTAGTAGGGATACTGGAAGTAGAAAGGGTAAGCAACGGACTATATACAAATATTTAGGTAATAGTAGCATCTGTGTGAGGTTAATTTTCGCTAGCCAGGACAACGGTAACTGTTGTAATCTTTGTATTTCTGAACTGACGGTGGTGGTGAGATCCTCTAAGTTAGCTTTAATAGTGTGATGGAGGTTTGGATATATTTTTATTCCCAAATATGTGATGTAAGAATCTGACCAAAGGAGTTGTAGCTCCTTTAACTGGGTTTTCAATGCTGATGAACAGTTTATTGCTAAGAGAGTAGATTTGTTCGCATTTAATTTGTAATATGAGACCTGTGAGTATTTTTCTAGGAGAAGCAAGAGGGCTGGTATAGAGTTAAGGGGGTCTTTACACATTAGTAGTATGTCGTCAGCATACAGACTAACTTTATGTTCTGTATTGTATATTGGAATACCGGAAATTAGTGGGGAGGACCTGATTAGCTGTGCTAAAGGTTCTACACATAAGTCGTAGATTAGGGGCGATAGAGGGCAACCCTGGCGGGTACCATTGGAGATTGGGAAGGAATGGGACCGGAAACCTGAGGTAAGCACCCTCGCTGATGGAGAGGTGTAGAGGGACAGAATTGCTCTTATGAAATTGCCTTCAATCCCAAATTTTAGTAGGACTTCTCTGATGTACTCCCAATTGATCCTATCAAATGCCTTATCTCCATCTAAGGAGAGAAGAGCCATAGGAACCTTTTCTTTATTAGCATAGTGTAGCACATCAATTACCCTCCTAACACCATCTCTTGTTTGTCTTCCTTGAACAAATCCTACTTGATCTATATTGATTAAAGCAGAGAGGATAGACTGTAATCTGTTAGCTATAATTTTTGAGTAGAACTTAATGTCACAGTTTAGCAACGAGATGGGTCTATAATTGGTTACAAGATCTGGGGATTTTCCAGGTTTGGGTATCGTGGTGATTGTGGCTTCCAACATCTCTGCTGGAGGAGAACCACTGTCTACTATATGTCGGAAAATGTTTAGAAGGTGGGGCGATAGCACTTGAGAAAAAAGTTTATAATACTCATTGGACAGACCATCAGGTCCAGGAGATTTGTTCAGTTTGGATTGCTTTATGACCTGTTCGACCTCATTAAGTGATATGGGTTTGTCCAGGAGTATTTTCTGTTCCTCTGATAGAGACGGTAGGTCTATCTTTGAGAGAAAGCCAGTAATTGCCGAAGAGGAAACCGGCAGGGAATCTTTCTCTTTTGCGATATTATATAACGAACTGTAGTAGTTCGCAAACTCATTCACTATTTTCTAAGGGTCATGTATTCTTTTTTTATCTATACTGGTTAGATAATCTATCTTCGATCTAGCTTGGGAAATTTTCACTCTTCTAGCTAGGATCTTTCCAGGACGGTCCCCACTGAGATAAAAATTCCACTTACACTTGTTTATTTGGTGCTCATATTTTTTAAGGTTAATTTGTTGAAGTTGGATTTTATATTCTTTTAACTCATCTTCTATTTTTGGGGTAGGGCTGGTCTTAAGTTTGGTTTCTAGTTCTGCAATTTTGTTTAAAAGTGTATCCAACGCTTTTTCCCTTTTTCGTTTTTCTCTAGAGGCTATCGCTATCAAAATCCCTCTTATGTGTGCCTTGTGGGCGCACCACAAGGATTGTGGTGATGGAGCAGAAGGGGCGTTAATGTCAAAGTATTCTCTGAGTGCTTTATTAATTTCTGAGACTATGTCCGCAGATTTCAGTAGTAGGTGATTAATACGCCAGGAGAGGAATGTAGGGGGGGCAAAACTATTTCGAATTGTCATGTATATTGGGGCATGGTCTGACCATGTTCTTATTCCTATCTCCGAGGACAGGACCGCCGACAAAGTCGGTCTATTTACTAAAAAGAAATCTATCCTGGAGTGAGATTTTTGAACCGCTGAATAGAATGTGTAGTCTTTTTCCCCTGGGTGGGAGTATCTCCAATGGTCATGGAGGTCCTCCATCCTGAGCAAGTCTTTAAGTTCAGACAAGTCCCTGGTACTTCCTGACGTTTTATCCAGTTTTTTATCAATGACTATGTTAAAGTCCCCACAAGCAATAAGGTTTGGAGATGTAAAGGTTTTAGCTTTCAAAATGGTTTTGGTGATGAAAGGTCGTTGCTTAACATTAGGAGCGTATAGGGCTATGATTGTGTATGGAAGGGAATTTAACGTGCATTTCAGAATGATGAAGCGGCCTTTGTCATCAATAATAGAATCTAGGAGGTTGAATGCTACTGTGTCCTTTATAAGTATAGCCACCCCCGCTTTCTTTGTGTCTGAGGAGGAATGGTAGACCACCGGGAACCTTTTATGATGTAAACGGCCCGAATCCGCCACCGTGAGGTGAGTCTCCTGTAAGCAGATCACCTCTGCGTGAGATTTTAGAACGTCTCTCCAGAGTAACGACCTCTTAAATGGCGAGTTCAGACCGTTCACATTCCATGACATAAGTTTGATCCCCATTATCTTTGAGTGAGGAGATTAGGTGTGGTAATATACTTATAGAGAAAATCTTTCTTTTCCTCCAGAGAGTGCCAAGATTTACATGCTCTAAGGTACGCATCAGCATTGGCCAGAAAACAAGAAAGGGACTGTGTGGAACTTACAGCCCAAATATAGGGAGAAACAAGAACATAAAGTAAAAACAGCACAAACATTAGATTTCCGATAGAACGGAAATGGCAGTGGGGTAAAGTACTTTGCAGGTCCCTGCAGGGCGACAGGGCAGACGTGAAAGAAAAATTAGGACGTCAAATATCTATGAAGGCTCCTAGGGGAGAGGATATGTCCAGCAATCAGGTGATGAGAGGGAGACGTTGTCGGGTTTGCTTCTCAGACCACAGAGGTGAGATGATTTCTGGTCTGTTTTTGGCTTTCTTTATCGGGGAGACATCTGGAGTAGTGAGCAGGTCCCACGATGCAAGCAGGTCTTTTGCCGCTGTAGGGGAGTGGCAAACATGAGTGTTGCCATCTTTTGTGAGTATCAGCTTTACTGGGAATCCCCAGTGGTAGAGAACATGATTGTCTCTCAATATTTTTTGTGTAGGGCAGGAACTCTTTTCTGCGCAGCATGGTGCCTGCGGATAAGTCGGGGAAGATTGACAGGTTGGAGAATCTTTCTGGTAAGATTTGTTCTTTTCTCAAGGCTCTCAAGAAATCATCTTTTATCCGGAAAAAATGAACTTTAGCTATCGCATCTCTAGGAACCGAGGACGGGAGGTGTTTAGGTTTAGGCAGTCTATGTATCCTGTCTATGGTAAGATCTAAGGATGAGGCTTCAGGCAGGACCAGGGCCATTAGGTCGGTTAGGAAAGGGAGGAGCTGATCGGGGCCCACCGATTCTGGAATGCCTCGTATACGAATGTTGTTCTGAAAAAATTCAGTAAGTTTTGCAGGTTTCTGCGGTTTGCCATTTCTTTTAGATGTGCCTCCCATCGCCTTAATTTGTATTGGGGAGGGATGGAGCTTTACAAAGTATGAGATAGTGAGGACCGATGGGCCAAAAATATGGTTAGGTAAGGTGAGCCCTGCGTTGCGTTGCTGGTTTTGGAGTGTCCAAGTCTCAGAAGTTGGTTGTAGAGTTAGAGGTTATATGTCTTGGGTGTATATGAGTAGAGGGTGCACTTCTGATGAGGGAGGAACCGGGTAGTGCACAGGGCGTTATATATTAATGCTCCTACAGGCAGTCCCAGGAGTGATTGGGAAGTGTGATAACACTCAGAAGGTTGTTGGAGGCTGGGAGCAGGTACCTCGGCTGAGGGAAGGTTTAAACTCTCAAAATGGTGTCTGCCACATGTAGCACGGTCACTTTTATATTGGAGTCTGCAGCTGGTATTGTTAATGGTTTAGGGCAATAGAAGTTGTATGCAGCGTCCCAAATCCAAGTTTATAGGCAGTCCCAGAGTAGATGAGGGGCTACAGCGGTTGTAATGCGTAGCAGGCGTTAATTTAGGCGTGTATGAGCAGTAACACGCCGCGGCTCCTAAGATGGCGTCTGCCACGTGTAGCACCCACTCCTTCACTGCTAGCCGCCGCTGTGCTTAACAGTTCTTATGGTGACAGACGCCGTGTCCGGCTGTTAGTGGTCCAGCTAGGGCTCTTTATGGGTGTCAGTAAGTTCGGAGGGGGATAGAAGCGCTGCGTCGCTCACCTGATGACTTCAGGAGGTGAGCTGTCTCCAGGCCGCCTCCGCTCACGGTCGCTCCTCCGACACTCCGCTACAGCCGGCTGTGCTGCAGGGATTCAGGTCCACGGCAGCTCGCCCGAGGTGATCTGGTAGGGCCCCACTCACCCCCGTGCACCGGCGGGTATGGATGCCGATGCGCCGCTGGTTATGCGCTGGATGCCGCCAAGATAGGTGCAGTCGTTCCGTCCGGGCGCCGGGCCTCTCTCTGCGTTGCTGGCTCACTCGTTGCCGCTTGTCTCCTCTCTGCCAAATCTGGATGGGATTTGTCTGTGGACCTTCTGGCTAGTATTGGGTCGTGATCTGGCTAGCTGGATAGGGTTTATTTGGGCAGTTGTGGCGATTCTCCCTGGAGCTCTTCACTCACATGTCCGTCGCCATGCAGGACCAGGCCACGCCCCTCAGGGTGTAGATTCTTATACGAGGTGATTTATGGGGGAACGTAACATACAGGCCAATCAAAAATGTATATTGAATATTTTCTTGAAAATTTGAAAGTTGCTACTAAATTTCTAAGCCAACTAATGTCGTAAAAAAAAAAAAACATTTAAACTATTTTGAGTGGAATAACTATCTGTCTTACATGCAGAAACTTTTGAAGTTTGAAATTGGTACATTTTTCAAATTTTTCATGATACTTTTATATTTTTCACAAATAAACAAGCATTTTTTGGACCAAAATGTTTTACTATCTTAAAGCAGAGAAAACAATCTCTGAATCACATGGATAGGTTAAAGTGTCAAGAAGTTATTCTCACATAAAGTGACACATGCCAGATTTAAAAAATGGGTCTCTGTCAGAGAGGCCAAAACTGGCTCTGGCGGTAAGTGGTTAACAGGAGGAAATTGATGAACAGGAATAAATATATTAACAGGGGGAAATTGATGGACAGGGGGAAAATGATGAACAGGGGGAAATTGATGAACGGGGGAAATTGATGAACAGAGAAAGGCCATCCGTGACTACTGCCGTTTGCTCAGGCCCTCTAAGGAGGACACGTTATTTGTCAGTCGCCAGGACTACGGGATGACTAACGTCATTCCACTGCTTCATGTCCTGGAACAGATCCTGCAAAATCTGTCTGGTCAGGGGACTGGAGATGTGGTGACTACATCTCACAGCCACATGAGCCCAGTGCAGGCTGAACTGGAGGAGGAAGACATTGCAGCACAAGCAGTGTCTGGCGACATGAGTGTTTTTTTTTTATTCAGGTGACAGGAGAGGAGCGGGATCAACCGGAAAATTATGAAGACGGGGAAGATGACCCAGACACACTGGGGCAGTATACAGTGGAGATGAAGGCAGGGAGTCCCTCAGAGTCATTTGTGCAGATGGCCCACTGCATGCTGATTTGCCTGCCTATTGACAGCTGAATTGTCACCATCCGGCAGAGGAATGACTTCTTGCTCTCCACCCTCTTGGACCCTCTTACCAGTCCCAAATGGGAGCATTTTTTCACCTGCCAAGATGGAGGACAAACTCAACTATTATAGAGACATCCTATGTAGTCAGTTGGCCGCTGCCTATCTGCGCCATGGTCCATCCTCTATATAACAGGTCTGACCGGGTGGGTTCATCAACGCTCATGTACCACTGCCACAGCTGCTGTGGAGTGATGGGTGTTTACGAGCAGTACCAGCTCCATCAGCAGCAACCTGAGTCTGGAGTTGTCGATGAGCAGCTTTCTTCACCTCCTAGTGATTTAGCAGCAGCAGCACCTGTAGCAGACCCCGAACGCTGGATTCTTTTGACTACCTGCCTCAGCTACTATTCTGATGCTGCCACCCACCTGATTCCACACATCTGCTGCCAGCTGCTCCTTCTACCACCCACCATCTTTACCAGGGACTGGTACTGCCACCCACCTCCCCACTCTTCACTGGGCCATTACGTAGCCTTCTGATGCTGCTGCCACTTCACCACTCAAGTCTCCTCATGCTGCTGCCAACTGAGCACTCTCTCAGTTGACCACTCTGTGGTTTTCTAATGCTGTTTCCACCCTCCACCACCCTATGACATTGCCACTATGTTTGGTTTTCCCCTTCTTTTAATCTGTGGAGTGGATACAAAACACAGAACACATGCAAATATTCCATTTACTTATTTTTGGGTTCAACTCCTGTTTCTTTTTGGTTTTAGCAATGATGGATTATTGACCAAATGAAAGCGGACACTGAAAGATCAAATGAATGACAAAATGATTGGTATCAAAGCAAAATTACTGATGGCAACCTCTCCACTCTTTTGGGGGGGCTCTACATGTATCAGGATTTAACAGAATCACCACAATAAAATAAAAAAGAATTGTTTGCCACAAATAGCAATAT
This sequence comes from Phyllomedusa bahiana, assembly GCA_025379985.1. Taxonomy (NCBI): domain Eukaryota; kingdom Metazoa; phylum Chordata; class Amphibia; order Anura; family Hylidae; genus Phyllomedusa; species Phyllomedusa bahiana. The sequence continues at coordinate 58,966 of JAODAL010011548.1, forward strand.
CCCAAGACACTGGATTTAAGATGTATGTCGGGCTGAAATACACAAACACTGGATTTGACACAGAATTCTCCACAAAAAGTGAATACATTAACTCTTGGCCACAGATTAAAATACCCCTCCAGTCTGAAGTTGATGGATTTCAGGCATTTATGTGGCAGAAATACGCACACCCTGTATTTCACTCCAAATTAACCCACAAAACAAGAGGAGAAATTAACCCTTGGATATAAAATAGCCTACAGAAAAAAACAGATGAAATTGAGGCATATATGGGGCAAATAAATACGCACACCCTGTATTTCACTCCAAATTAACCCACTAACAACAGGCTTAATTAACCCTTGGATATTAAATGCGCTCCAGAAATGACCAGAAGAAATTTAGTCGTATATGGGGGTGAAAAACACGCTGTATTTTACTACAAATACACCCACTAACAACAGGCTTAATTAACTCTTCGATATTAAATGTGCTCCAGAAATGAACAGATGAAATTTAGATGTATATATATGGGGGTAAAAAACCACACTGTATTTGACTCCAAATGGACCAGTAACAGGCTTGAGAAATCCTTGGATATTAAATTCCCTACTGAAATGAACAGGTGAAATTTAAGTGTATATTATCAAAATGATAATGGAAGAGGAGCAGTCTCTGATAAAAGCAGTTTCTCTCAGAATGGATCAGCAGATACAGAATGCTGGTAAGCAACTGATAGACTTCAGGTGGTCTTTCCCCCTCACCCCCCAATTGCTGATAAAAGCAATTTGCTTTGAGAGAGCTATGCAGCTGCAGCAGACGCTTATGTCAGGGCACAACGAGAGAACTGTGAGGAGAGAGACTGCCGTCCTTATTTATAGTGCTGTGACATCACAGAAGCCCGCCAGTCTCTGATTGGCTTCATGTCTGCACATGTCATTGAGGGTGTTCCTTTCTTCCTCCCAGATTTCTCTGCCCCATGTCACGCCACGTGCTTGCAACAATATTAGCAAAAAAAACACGCTTCGTTCCCGCGAATCACCCCAAACTTCGACTTCGTGCTGAAACGAAGTTTTCCTGAAATTCTAAACGAATTCCACTTCGTTAGAATCGATTCGCCAATCTCTAATTATACCCCAATACAGGAGAGTAATGCCCCAAATAGGGTGGCCCCGCCTCTTGGTGGTTCACCCTGAGTATTACTTAAATATAATAATAGACAAGTACCGTAATTAACCACAGTTTGAAATCTAAATGGACACCATAACAAAAGTATCGTCCTTGCTATCCATCCAAGATAATGCATATATATGATTTTTCAAGAAAATACATGGACAAATGATGTTATCATCCTTACTGCCCTAAAAGGTGCATATCCTTGCTGCCCACTGCCCGACGCTTTTCCCCCTCTATCATCCTCCTCTTCCACTGATGAAGCGCTTGCAACCTGCTGCTGAAAAGACCACCTTTAATCTGCAATGTCATCATCATCATCATCATCATCACAGGTGATTTCCTCTTCCTGACAGTCAACATCCTCAAGCTGCGGGCTAAAAGCCACAGACACTGCAAGGCATTGCTGACCCCTCAGGATTTCTGCCGACTGACCAGCTTCCTTCTCGTCCTCTGAGAGCAGACAAAATCATCCTCTTTGGCCTGTTGATCTTTTGAAATGCCTTCTGACCCCAACCGCATTGTGTTATCTAAGAGCTCTTCAAAATATGGATTATCTAGTGCAGTCTGTTTATTGGGTGACATTTGGCCCGAGTTTGCTTCAGTTTGGACTGATGATGATGATGACGACATTTTTGGCTGTGACTGAGAGGACGAGGAGGTAAAAACCACTTGATGCAGGTTGTGTTTACCACTGAAGAACAGATTGGCGCCGCTCTTCAGTAATCAGCTGCACAGAGATCCAACCAAGCGATGACAGGCCTGACGGTCCTGCAACTGACGATGTGCTCGCTTGTGTGTTGTCCAGAGCACTGGAGCGCCTTGTCTCATACCTCTAGCTCCACGTCCTACGCCGCTTACCTCCTCTAGTTCACTATATGTTCAAAAAGATAAATTTTAAAAAGGTCAAGCTTTGTTCACAATCTCTTCTTGAAGAACTGTACTCCAAAGATAGCAAATCAAGCGTGGCATCTTCTGTAGTGGCTGGACCCCCAAAGGAGAAATGAACTTTTGGGCACTCTGAATAAAGATTTGAAAAATGCAGCCAGCTATACAAAACTATACACTATACACTATACAAAATCTATACAAAACTCTCTAGCTCCATAACTATTGATGTGTATGATTCCCTAAACTAGCTGTCTCTCCCTCCCCCAAAATAATCTAACAGTTGTTTATTTTCGCTACTAAATGGTTTTTCTGCCTGCTGGCAAAAAAACACACAGAGGCAGCAGTGTGTCCAGTACAGAGAGTAAGGTCGAAATGGCGTTCAATAATAAATACAGTGACATACACATAAGACGGTCATTTGATTTTAGCAGCCAATGAGATCCCTGCACCCTCAGTGGTGACGTTTTTGACCCCTTTGTGCTCTGCACTGATTGGCTAATAGTAGTAGAAAACCACGGCACACCAATTCTGGTATTATACAAATAATGTAGTATTTTATTTTTCACAAAATAGATAGTCAGATGCTGCTTATAAGGAACATTCTGTATAAAGGTTACAGTGATACGATAGATGGCAGAACATTAGACGTTTTGGCCGTAGCCTTTGTCACAAAAGACATCTTAATAGATATGAGGCATAAAGTAGATCAGATAATGATGAATGTATCAGGATGAGAGCAAGATTAGCGCTGGTAAAGGGCGGCACAAAGGTATGAGGTAAGGCTGCTGTTACAAGTATAGGCTGTGAGCAGCAGGAGGAAGCATGCACAGGCATCTATGGATTACCAGCATCTGCATGGATTAGATGTCTCTGCATGCTTCCTCATGCTGCTTCCTCCTTTTCCGAACGGTTTGGTCAACACTACTCTCCTTCCAATCTGTTACTTCCTCTTCGTCCTTTTATTTATTTTATTTTTTTTTATATTGCCATATCCATCACACTCGTTTTATGACATCTTCAAAGACTGCTTGACAAAGGTCACCATGACAAAAGAATCGATTAATTATTATGTCACTGAGCTTATTATATTCTACATTCATCATTGATGGGTTATGTGCATGGAAAATAATTTTGATATAGAGTAAAAGAAGGCAATCATGCTATTTTCATCCTAGATGATCCAATTACACAAAAATCTAACCAAATCAAACATATATAGATATTGATATGAAATATATACTCACATATTTTATAAAATCTTTCAAGAAGTCGTATTGGATGCCTGTTGGAGATCACCCAATAGTATTCCAAGAGATGAATACTATAGCCATAAGTATCAATGTTCAATATATCTCACTGGCTAAATATGTGTCTCTTTGGGCTACAATAGTATTACCTGCTGTTCTCCAATCTCAGCGCTTTCCAGCAAAAAATTAATAAAATTGCTCCGCAATTTAAACTAGGTATATGTTAAAAACTCAAACAGTTCAATATCTGTAATCTGGCCAGTTGGTACTTCTGTATTTAAATTGAACATCCATTTAGTCTCTGCTCTGGACATCTTTCTGACAAAATCCCCTTTGCACCAACCTTAACCTCACAATTTCGCTACCAAAGAAACTCGTATTGAGTGGTGAGCTTTGATGTATAAGTCTGAAATGTTTAGATAATGGATGTTCCAAGTAGCCTCTTTGTATATTGTAAATATGTTCAGGCACACGTACTGACAATTATATTTTAGTCCTTCTAATGTACAGCTTTCCACATGGATATCTAATTATTTAGGGTATGTTCACACGGCATAATTGCAATTACGCCGTGTGTTTGGGAGCTTGCACCAATCATATTTGCTGCTAGTAATTGACATGTCACTTATCTCCCCCCACGGCGTATTGTCCCAGCGGGGACAGGAGGCGTAATTCATAGTTCTCTATGAGAACTGTGGATTACCATAATGACTGGGACGTACCCCGCCCCGTATTGAGCGCAGTATGGCACGAAATATGTCCCAATTTAAGCTGTGTGAACATAGCCTTACATATATAACCATTATGTTTTTTTAAACATCTATTAACATCTACGGCCATTCAAGTAATATAAGTATCAATAATAATTAGCCAATCCGAGTCCAACAGAAATTATTGTCCGTTATGGCAGGAAGAAAGGGGGCTTTCCTCCTCTGTGATGTCTTTATATCCTATATGGAAAAGGGTTCAATTGGGAAAAATGGCCCACTTTTCTGTTATTTTCCCTGGTGTTAATTCCTTTGATTTGTTTGTTTTTTTGTTTTTTTTTTAAAAAATGCAAAATACATTGAATCACGATGGAATATTAAAGTTTCTACAAACAATACTTTAATTTGCGCCATTTTTCTTATATGTTTTTGCACCCGTAATGTTTTTTTCCAGGCTTTTTTCCCATTTGTTTCTATATGGAACTTAAAAAACACTAAAATAATGCTTGTTTGAGGAAAAAAAAGTCTGAATAAAAAAACAGCACTCAAAAAATGCATGAAAATTGTAGTCACAAACAATGGCCTACACTTACTATTGCTGTCTAAAAGTTAAACTTAAAGTGTAAACTTAGACTTGTAGTTGGAGTATGGAAAATAACAGAAACCAATATAATTCAATCTAAAATTGAACTTTTACTTCATCTCTATTAAAAGCTATCAAATACACAAAAAACAATACAATATGAAATGATGCTGGAATATTCAAGGTATCCAGAAAGAAAAGACAAACATGCACCAGTTTCTAAGCGGGGTTATTAATGCCCCAAAAAGGGCGGCCCCGTCTATTGGTGGTTCACCCTGAGTAATACCTAGATATAATAATAGACAAATACCTTAATTAACCACCGTTTGAAATCTAAATGGATACCATAACAAAACTATTGCCCTTGCTATTCATCTAAGGTAATGCATATATGATATTTCAAGAAAATACATGGACAAATGATATTATCATCCTTACTGCCCTAAAAGGTCCGTATCCTTGCTGCCCACTGCCTGGCGCTTTTCCCTCTCTATCGGTCTTGAGGACAAATCAGTAGATACAGAAATTCATCAGCATCAGTAAATGATATGTCAGGATATACCTAGCTTAGCTTCCTCCTTGTAGCCTTCATAAATACTCGCCATACTTTACATAGGGGATGCCAGCTCCCCCGGATGTCTCATGGGGTGATAGCTCCTCCCCCTCGGGAAAGTGTCCAATGACCGCACTTACTGTCACTCACCTACTGGTAGACACAACATAGTCAACTTATCAGCCACCATTTCAACCTTTGTGACGCCTCCATCCTGGTTGATACCCTGGAAGTGACGCCAGATGACTGCACAGGCATGCGCTTTGGTGTCCGTAAATTCACGGACTATAAAAAAGGATTCTCACAATCTCACACATACCAGCGCGTATGCGCTTTAATGTCCATGTACTCACGGACTACACAGAGAAGTTCTCGCAATCTCTCACATACCAAGCGTGTGTGCAATAGGATTCCCCATCCACGCATGCCTGTACACAGTCATATCACCGCAGATCACAATAAGAATTTCTTACGATCCTAGAGGCCATTTGCACATTCGTGTAAGCTACAGGCAGTTCATATGGACACTAAACCAGGGGAAAATCTTGTGAGCCAAGAATAACTGGCACCTCCGTTCAGATAATGAATAAAACTGAGCCCATATGAAAATGCACCCCTGCTTACTGGTTCATTACAAAAGATGAAACAACCTCTTCTAGGGTCCCCCTTAATATAAAAAAAACTAGAAGCCACAAAAAGATATTTAATATATACATATACACAATTGGATATAGATAGTTCATATAATAATAAAAGGTAAAAAAGGAAAACAAGGTAAGACAACAAAAATAAAAAATGTAAAAAAAAAAATTGAAAAAAAAATAGATAATTCAATAATAATAAAGTCAACAGACAATCTCACCCCAATGGACTTTTTAATCTGGCCAAATTGCCAGTGTGAACAGATTAGGTACCAGGATATTAATAGATATATAACACGAGACAAAAAAACTGAGACCCAATCATATAAAGCATCCAAAATACAGCGTTTCGTTTAATCCTTCAGGTTAAATCGTTTTTAATCTGTAAATCCATTCCGTCTCATTACATAATAATTTTTTGTCATGGTCACCCTTTTTAGATGTCATGTTGATCTTTTCAATGCAAACAAAAGACAAGACAGTATAGGTACCTCCATGTTCTTGCCAGATGTGTCTTGCTATTGGCATATCCTGACAATGTCTAATATCGCCAATGTGCTCACTAATCCTTACTTTAATCTGTCTAATGGTTTTACCCACATATTGTTTTTGACATATAAATGTACAAAGGTAAACCACTCCCTTTGATTTACAATTCATAAAGTCCTTAATCTTAAAAACTTTTCCAGTAATTTGACTGTTAAACTCTTTTGTCTGTGAAACAAAAGGACAGGACATGCATCTCCCACATCTGTGCATACCAAGTGGTTTTCTTTCAAGCCAGGATTGTGTTCTCCCGGGGAGAGGATGGGTGTAATGACTATGTACTAGTCTATCACGGAGGGACCTCCATTTCCTATACATTATTAATGGTCTTAGTTAGAGATGGGCGTATCGATTCTAACGAAGTGGAATTCGTTTAGAATTTCAGGAAAACTTCGATTCTGAACGAAGTCGAAGTTTGGGGTGATTCGTGGGAACGAAGCGTGTTTTTAATTGATAAAATAGCTGCGAGCACATGGTGTTACATGGGGCAAAGAACTCTGGGAGGAAGAAAGGAGTAACCTAAATGACATGTGCAGAGATGAAGCCAATCGGAGACCGGCGGGATTCTGTGACGTCATCGCACTATATAAGTCCAGGCTCTACGCTGGCAGTTCACACTGCTCTCACTGTGCTGTGAAGCTGCTGCTGCTGCTGAGGTCTCACACTAAAGAACTAACTTTTATACAGCGATTTTTTGGGGGGGTGTCACAGCTTGTGTCAGAGACTGCTTCCCTTATATTTTGATTTTGTGGGGTATTGGAATTGAAGTCCAGTGGGCGTCCAATTCAGCTGCATATACTTTTTAATGCTATCTGTCTCAGCCTCGTAGAGCAAATTGAATATCCAAGGTTTTATCTAAGCTCTGTTCCATGTTATAATATTCCATAGTTAAAGAAACAGCATTTTACAATCCCAAATACCACTTATTTTTGCAGCTCATATCTTTTGCACAATTTAGATCCAGGGTTTTAATTAAGCGGCCAAGAAGAAATTTTGGCTGTGTATAGCATAATTCATATCCGGAGGTTAATTAAGCATATTTTCTGCTGTTGTGCTCCGGTAAAGATACAACGCCGTTTTAACCAGCGCTAAGAAGCTGGTATCTTTTGGCAGGCACAGTCTTTTGCGCCAATTTACATCCAGGGGTTAACTGAAGTATTTTCTGCAGTATGTAGTAAGAAAAAGAACCATTGTTTTTTCATTGCCAAAGAGAAATTTTTGGCCTGTAGCATAATTCATATCCGAAGGTTTAATTAAGCGTTTTTCTCTGCCTGTTTGTGACGCTGTAAAATACATGCCGTCTTAACATGCTACGAGTAGTCTGGAATAGATCCTCTTTGGCAGCCGATATCTTCTTTGGCACAATTTTACATCAAGGGGAAACTAAGTATTTTCTGCAGTTGTATTCAGTAAAAAGAAACGTTGTTTTTCAACGCGCAAAGAAAATTTTATGTAGTTTAGCTAGAGCAATTTTAAGCGGCATCTACCGCTGGTAAATTCACGGCGGTGGAGCGGGGGGGGGGCGGGGGGGGGGGGGGGGGGGGGTGGCCCACGGCGAACACAACAATCTCCATCTATAAAGAACACTGATAAAGTTCACCCAAGACTTAGTGTAGACATTGTAGTGGAATATCTTTATTATTAACAGTTTGCTATTGATATATATTTCCTGTATTGGGCAGCCTGGAACTTTATATTGGATCCACAATCATTTCTAGTAACTGCAGGTCACTTTGTTAGCTGTAAAACTCTGCTTTTATATCAGTATACTTTTCCAGATAGGTGTTCATTTTCATTTTAGACACAATACACCTTGTGACTGTTGATATATCCACCTGCAGTAAATTGACAATCCAGCATACTTGTAGTCAGCAGCACAGGTGTTTGTGCAAAATACCTGTGTATCGTACGAAAACATCACCGTTACGGGTTTTTTGAACATTTGCACACCCAGCATTTTCATTGACGCAGCATCTAACTTAAATCTTAAACGCAATTCTATATTCACCAAAGGTGAATTGAAAGGTGCAAAAAATAGTTTATTATACCAAAACATAACAGTTACGTGTTTTTTGACTTTGCCACACCCACATTGTTCATTTGACGGCGCATCTACGTAAATCTTAAAACACATTCTATATTCACACACCAGGTGAATTGATAAGGTGCAAAAAAATAATCGTTTATTATAACCAAAACATAACAGTTTACATGTTTTTTTGACTTTTGCACACCCAGCATTGTGTCATTGACGCAGCATCTACGTAAATCTTAAACGACCCCTACAGAAGCAATTCTATATTCACTGCACAGTGATTGAAAGGTCCAAAAATTTTCCCGTTTTTTTTTTTATTACCCAAAACATAACAGTTACATTGTTTTTTGACTTTTCTGCACACCCGCATTGTTCATTGACGCAGCATCTACATAAATCTAAAAACAGCACAGTTCTATAATTCACCACAGGTTAATTGAAAGGTTGTGCAAAATTTCCGTTTATTATACCAAAACATAACAGTTACGAGTTTTTTTTTTTTTTTGCACTTTTCGCACAACCCAGACATTGGTTCTATTTACGCTAGCATCTACGTAAATCTATAACAGCTAGATTCTATATTCACCACAGGAGAATTGAAAAGTGTAAAAAATACCTGTTTTATTATATAAAAACTTAACAGTTATGTGTTTTTTGAGACTTTTTGCACACCCAACATTGTCGTCATTGACGCAGCATCTACTAAATCTTAAAACAACCAGCATATTTCTATATTCCTCCACAGGTGATTTGAAAGGTGCAAAAAAATATCGTGTATTATACCAAAACATAACAGTTTACGTGTTTTTTGACTTTTGCGCACCCAGCATTGTTCATTGCGCAGCATCTACGTAATCTTAAAACAGCAATTCTATACTTCACCACCAGGTGAATGAAAGGTGCAAAAAATACCGTTTATTATACCAAACATAACAGTTACGTGTCTTGACTTTTTTGCGCACCCAGCATTGAGTCAATTTGACGCAGCAACACGTAAATCCTAAAACAGCAATTCCTATATTCCACCACAGGTGAATTGAAAGGTGCAAAAAAATATCGTTTATATACCCAAAACATAACAGTTACGTGTTTTTTGACTTTTTGCGGCACCCAGCATTGTTCATTGACGCAGCATGCTACGTAAATCTTAAAACAGCAATTCTATATTCACCACAGGTGAATTGAAAGGTGCAAAAAATACCCGTTTATGTATACGCAAAAACATAACAGTACGTTTTTGGACTTTTGCGCACCCAGCATGTTCATTGACGCAGCAATACTACGTAAATCTTAAAACAGCAATTCTATATACCACCACAGTAATTGAAAAGTGTAAAAATACGCGTTTATTATACTCAAAAACATAACAGTTAAACTGTTTTTAACTTTTGCACACCCACATCTTGTTACAATTGACAGCAGCATCTACGTAAATCGTTAAAACAGCAATTCTATATTCACCACAGGTGAATGAAAGGTGCAAAAAATACCGTTTATTAAACCAAAACATAACAGTAAACGTGTTTTTGACATTTGCACACCCACCATTGTTCGTCATTGACGCAGCATCTACGTAAATCTTAAAACAGACAATTCTAATATCACCACAGGTTAATTGAAGAGTGCAAAAAATAACGTTTATTATACCAAAACATAACAGTTACTTTTTTGACTTTTGCACACCCTCCATTTGTTCATCTGACGCAGCATCTCGTAAATCTTAAAACAGCATTTCTATAATTCACGGCACAGGTGAATTGAAAGTTGCAAAAAATACCGTTTATTATATCAAAACATAACAGTTACGTGTTTGTTGACTTTTGCACACCCAGCATTGTGTCATTGAACCGCAGCATCTACGTAAATCTTAAAACAGCAAATTCTATATTCACTCACAGGTAATTGAAAGGGGCAAACAATACCTTTTATTATATCAAAACATAACATGTTACCGGTGTTTTTTGACTTGCACACCCAGCATGTTCATTGACTCAGTACTCACGTAAATCTAACACAGACAATTCAATTCACACACCAGGTAATCGAAGGTGCAAAAAATATCGTTATTATTATACCAAAACATAACAGTTTACGTGTTTTTTTGACTTTTGTCACACCCAGCAATGTTCATTGACGCAGCATCTACAGTAAAATCTAAAACAGCAATTCTATATTCCCACAGGTGAATTGAAAGTGCAAAATTATCTTTTTAGTTATACCGAAAACGATAACAGTTACTGTTTTTTGACTTTTGCACAGCCAGGCATTGTTCATGTAGACGCATGGCATCTACGTAAATCTAAAACAGCAATTCTAGTATTCCCCACAGGTGAGATTTGAAAGGTGCAAAAAATATCGTTTATATACTCAAAACAAACAGTTTACTGTTTTTTGACTTGTTGCGTCACCCAGCATTGTTCATTGACAGCAGCATCTTACGTAAAATCTTAAAACAGCAATTCTATATTCACACAGAGAATTGAAAGGTGCAAAAAAATTATTTTCTAGAATATTCCGGTTTTATATACAAAAACATAACAGATACGTGTTTTTTGGACTTTTATGCCCAGTCCAGGATTTGTTGATAGACACCTGCAGTTAAAATTGAATCCAGCAAAGGTTTGTTTATGAGATTAGAGAGGATGTTGATAATCAGCCTGAGTGGTGATTTGCCGTTTCTTTTAATAAAGACTTTCCAAACTATTCCAGACCTTCTCAAATTTTTAATTCTAAACATGGAGCGAATGCATGTGAGTAAGGTCGAGCAAAGAGGGGGTTAGCACATGAGGTAGAGGTACGAGATAAGAGTGCTCCTCAGTGCTGTTGGACAACACGCATGCCAGTCGGATGTCAGTTGCAGGATCCGTCAGGGGTTCTGTCATCAGCTGGGGTCAGGGCGCCGTGAATCTAAGTGAACGTGCACATCGTCGTCCACTTCTGTCCTTCAATGGTTAATGCAACCCTGCAGCTGCAGTCTACCTCCTCGTCCATCCCCCAGTCACGGCCACAAATGTCCGTCATCAGCATCAGCAGTCATCACATCCGTCAACGTGAAGCAGCCCAAATGTCAACTCGTGTACCCACCACTGTGGATAATCCATTGTCTGAAGACCTCTTTGATGACACATAATGCGGTTGGGGTCAGAAGTATCTGCTCTACGCCCAGTTAGTTTCTGATGCCATCAGAGAGGTGAAGGAAGCCGAGGTCCCAATCGGCAAAAAAAATCCCGGGCGGATTCGCAACGTCCTTGCAGTGCCCCTCTGCTTATAAGCCCGTCAGCTTCTGATGGCAGAAAGTCAGGACTACCAAGTCACCTGTGTTGATGCTGAAGATGAATACACCTTGCGGATCGATCCTGGTCTTTTCCGCAGAATTTGCTTGCGCAGCTGCTTCTCAGTGATGAGGTAGGAGACGATGGGTGAGTGTCAAACGGTCCCGCCACAAAAAGGGAGAGGGCGGTCCGGCGAGAAGTCCGCAGATATGCATTCCGGCCAGCCACGGTCAAGCCGAAACCCCGGCTCCTCGCTTATCGCCGTCGAAAAAAGGTCCAGGGACCTCTCAAAGCCTGGCCTTCTTTGAGCAAGCCTCTGATTCAACCAGCGATGTCATATGCCGCCTTTGCCGTAAACGCATAAGTAGAGGCAAGAACCTTAAGTGGTTAACCACCACCAACATGTCTAGTCACATGCAGCGAATGCATGAGTTGAAATGGAGGGAACACTTGGCCAAAAAAGGCCAGACCGACGCCGGCCTCCAACCACTGTCACACCCTCTGTCTCCGCCTCCTCCTCCTCCGCCACCACCAAGCGTTCCTCAGCTGCCCATGTCTCTCAGAGTCATGATCAGGGATCAGCCTCCGCTTCAGCCTCCACCGTCGCCCGAGTACCACCAGCACCACCAGAGACCCATCCTACCCCTTCTCCTTCCGCCAGTTTGACGACCTGCACGCCGTACAGCGGCCAGTCTAGCAGCCAGCCTTCTGTCTTCCAGGTTTGGGAGCAGAAGAAACACTTTAACCCAAACCATCCCAAAGCCAAAAGCCTGAATGTCGGCATTGCCAGGCTTTTGGCCTTGGAAATGTTGCCTTTCCGTCTGGTGGACACAGATGGGTTCCGCCACGTCATGGCCCTCCCTGCCCCCAAACCAGATTTTCTATGCCAGTAAAGCCGTCCCTGCCCTGGCCACCACGTGTCATCTAAAATTTCAAGCGCGTTGTCTGCATCTGTGTCCGGACAAAGTCCATCTCACCACCGACACATGGACTAGTAAGCCACGGCCAAGGCCGCTATATCCTGTGACAGCTCACTGTGTGAGCTGGGGTGGAATGACTCTGGGGGTATTGGGACGGTGGGCTCTCATCGCTCGGGCGCCACGCTCTTTCAAACAGCAGGATGGGTGCAGGGCACTTTCCCCCCAAGGACCTCTGGTGGCATCCCGTGCCCAGAGTCACCAGGCCGTGTTGAAATTAATCTGCCTTGTAGACCGTCCACACACAGGTCAGGAGCTGTGGACGGCTCTAAGGCAACGAACCGCGCGATGGCTGGGTGACAAGAACCTTGTGCGCCAGGGCAAGGTGGGTGTGCGATAACGGCAAATCTGCTGGCCTGCCCTTAGATCCGGTAGGCTGGAGCACATCCCTTGCCGGCACATGTCATGAACCTTGTCGTCCAGAATTCTAAAGAGCTACCTGGGTCTTGGGGCAGCCTGGCCGAAGAATGGCTCGAGGTCTGATTTCGCACTTCAACCACGCATCCTCCGCCGTCGCAACCTGCTCTCGTCCCGCTGGCTGCGTTTGCAGCGTCAGCTCGGCCGTCCCCGACAACCGTCTATTGTTGAACTGGGGCAACACGCTGGAATTCCACCCTCCACATGCTCCAGCGATTGTGGCAAGCAGCGACAATGCCCATTACGCAGTACGAAGTGACACATGGCCTGACAAGCAGCGGTAACAGACATCGGGGTGTTGAACCACCGAGAGTGGAGTCAGGTGAAAGAGCTCTGCACCATCCTTGCCAGTTTTGAAGAAGAGCCACCAAAATGGAGTCAGTGCAGACATATGCCCTGTCAGCATGAGCTTGTTGGTGATCTTAGTTCGGAAACGATCGTTGGACACTCAGAAACAACAGGTCCGCCAGCGAACGGAGGAGGAGACGGACACAGAGCGGACACGGAGCCTTCCTCTCCGTCAAATCAAAGGCCCGACAGATTCACAATTTCATCTAGGTCTCATTAGGCAGTGGTTCGGGGTCCAGACTAGTGCAAGGTGGCGCATCAGCTCTCAGGGGTGCATCAGTCTCAGGCAAGTCAGGCTGTGTAGAAGCTGGGTGCCGTAGGTCAGCCGGAGAGGAGGATGGAATTCTATACTACCGATGTTACCGACGACTCTGCTTGGAAAGAGGTTGGCACGAATTTGAGAGGCGGAGGAGAAGATGAGGAAGATCATTTGCTAAGTGCCCCTCCGACCCAGAGGGCTTGGAAATCATAGAGCTCCATCACTCCACATAGTGCTTGATGCTCCATTTCCTCCAACATGGATCCTCGCATTAAGGCCATCAAAGATGAACAACAGTTACTGGGGCCACCCTACTGGATCCCCGGTACAAAACAAAACTCAGCACTTTCCTTCCACCCACCCAAATAGAGAGTAAAATGCAGGAAATGGATACCTTCTGATTGACAACTGGAGACATCTGTTGTCATCTGCTTCACGTTCCCCAAATTTCACGGTGAACAACATCAGCGACGTGGCAGCAGTTAGGGTGCCAATAGGCGTAGCGGCAGCAGCAGGCAGGTGGCAGACAGCCTAATGGGTGACCTCTGCAATCTTTGTTTACCACCTCAACCAACGCATGCATTGTCAGGGCAACACATCCACACACAGAGATCAGCTTAAGATCATGGTGCAACGACTATCTGCGTCTCAACACCGATGTATTTGCATGTGTTCCGACCCAGTAGACTTCTGGGAATCCAAAATTGGACGTATGGCCGAGCTGGGCTCATCACACCCATAGAGGGTTGTTTCCTGCCCAGCAGCCAGCGTCTAATATCTGAGCGTGACCTTCAGCACAGTGCTGGAGAGTCATTACAGACAAACGCATCCGGCCTGTCCACAGATAATGTGGATCGTTTGACTTTCATCAAGATGAATCGGCATGGATCTCTGATGATGATGTGCCCCAATAGCCGAGGTCACCGATAGTTCCGGTCTACTTCACATTCCCTTTTCAAACAGAAATGGTCCATCCTTGAAAACTTTTTTTTTAAAATGATCATTTCTTACTGGCACATTTTTATTCCCTTTTCCCAACAGTTCATTTGGCTGGTTTTGGCTGTGAGGAAGACTGTAAGCGGGGCAGACAACAAGGTTTCAGACAACACCGTATGCCATTTACACACTTAACTTAAGAAGTTTTCGCATTGTCAATAGTTTTTTGAGGTCATGTGCTGTGAGATACAGCTATAATTAAGGTCCTTTGGAACAGAAATGTGGCTTCTAAGTGGCATTATCTACCCTCACAAATTTTTAATAGTGGCTGAGAAGTCATATTAAAAATTTTTTTGGGGTCATGTACTGGAGATACAGCAATAATCATGGTCCTATGGAACAGAAATGAAGGCTACTAAGTGGCATTTTTCTCCCCTCACAATTTTGTAAACAGTGCTGAGAAGTATTTTTATAATTTTTTGGTCATAGCTGCTTTGAAAATGCACAATACTACAGGAGTCCCATATATAAAAAAAAGGTGTTTCTAAAACAGACATTTGTTCTTCACAATTGACCCCAAAGTGGACTCAAGGGGTATCATGCTTTGAATTTTTGGGGGCATTTGCTCTTGAAATTCAGCAATACTACAGGTCCCTATTCAAAAAAAAAGTTGTTCTAATAGACATTTTGTTCTCACAAAGTCAAAAGTGGCTCATGGTCATGCATTGAATTTTGGTTGGGGCATTTTGCTGTACAAGCAGCTATACTATAGGTCCTATTCTAAAAAAAATGTTGTTTTAAACAGACATTTAGTTCTTCACAAATGGACCACAAGTGGCTCAAGGTGGTCATTCTTTGAATTTTTGGGGGCATTTTGCTGTGACATGCAGCTATACTACATGGTCCTATTCTAAAAAATGTTTTTTCTACCAGACATTTGTTCTTCACAAGTGTCCAAAATGGCTCAAGGGTCAAGCTATGAATTTGGGGGCATTTTGCTGTGACCATGCAGCTATACTACAGGTCCTATCTAAAGAAAGTTTTTCTCTACTAACAGACATTGTTCTCACAATTGTCCAAAGTGGCTCAAGTGGGTCCAATGCTTTGAATTTTTGGGGGCATTTTGCTGTGACATGCAGCTATACTACAGGCCCTATTCTAAAATATTGTTGTTTTCTAACAGACATTTGTTCTTCACATTGTCCAAAGTGGCTCATGGGTCTGCTTTGAATTTTTGGGGGCCTTTTGCTGTGACAATGCAGCTATACTCAAGTCCTAGTTATAAATAATGTTTTTTTTCTAACAGACATTTGGTTCTTCACTATTGGTTCCAAAGTGGCTCAAGTGTCATGCCTTTGAATTTTGGGGGCATTTGCTGTGACATGCAGCTATACTACAGGTCCTATTACTAAAAAAAGTTTCTAACAGAACATTTGTGTCTTCACATTGTCCCAAAGTGCTCAAGGGTCATGCTTGAATTTTTGGGGGCATTTTGCTGTGACATGCAGCTATAACTAGAAGGTCCTATCTAAAAAATGTTGTTTCTAACAGACATTTTTTCTTCACAAAATTTTCCCAAAGTTTGGGTCAAGGGGCCCTCGTTTGAATTTTTGGGGGGATTTTGCTGGGGACATGCAAATATACTAAGGCCTATTTTAAAAATGTTTTTTTTCTAACAGACATTTGTTTTTTCACAATTGTCAAAATTTGGCCCCAAGGGGGATGGGGCTGTCAGAAACCCGGAAAAGGAAAGGAAAAACCCGTTAAAAGGGGCACATATTGCAAAATGATTGTATTTGCAAGATCTTTAACATAGCATCAAAACCCGTATTGAGACAAAACCCCTTTAAAACAATGAAAAAAGAGAAACAAAAAACAGGGGGGGAACCATCCTATTTTTTAAAAAAGTGTTTTTTTAGAATTTAAAATACTAAAAAACCCTTTCATTACAAAATAGCGGAAAAAATTCCCCTGAAATTTTACAAGGGGGGTACAGGAAAACTTGACCAGATGTTAGGTTATTCAAGGACATGGAGTAGGGGGGCACGGACGAAAACAAAGTACAGAGACCATTTCCTCCAGCAAAGTTTTAGTAAAAAGAAAAAAAATTTCCAAGATAAAGGGGACCTGGGTGTAACAGGGGGCGTTAAAAACCCCCCAGTAATTTTTTTCCCAAATGAAGCTCAATTTTCCAACTCAAACGGGGGGACAAGCGCTACCCAGGGATTGACCCGTGTACTTAGGGGAAAGGGAAGGAGGAAACCCCACCCCTTCCCCCTTCCCCCACTCTGCTTTTAACACAAAAGTTTTTGTTGCTGCTTTATCAAGGGGGTTTTTAAAACCCGCTTTTTAATAGATGAAAGGAAAGCCAGCCTGGGCTCTCACTGCACCCCCTGAAAATCCGGCCCGGGGCCCTGCTTTGGGCCCCGGGCAGGGGATAGTCAATGTCCAGTTTAACTAAAATTTTGGGGGGGGTTGAAAGACCCTTTTTTTCCGGCACTTTTTTTAAAATTTTGGGGGGCATGCAGGGTTTTGGGGGTCATGCTGTGGCCCAGGAAAAGGTATAAATCAATGTTTCCCGGAAACTTAAAAAGGTGGGGTTTAAAGACCCTTTTTTTCCGGAAATTTTTTAAAAGTTTTGGGGCATGCGGTTTTGGGGGCTCATGCGTGGGCCCAGGACAGGGGGAAAATTTAATGTCCCCTTTTAAGAAAAATGATTGGGTTTAAAACATACCCCCCTTCTGGGGACTTTTCAATTTGTGGGGGAAGCAGGTTTAAGGGGCAGGCTGTGGTACAAGACAGGGAAATGAAAAGGCAGTGACTTTTTTCTGTTAAATTTTATAAAACCCAAGTGTGTTTTCCAAGATGTAGCACTATCCAATTTTACTGTTTTGGAAATTTTTAAAATTTAGCTTTCTCCAGCCTTGTTTGGGTGTAAAAATGAAAGGGGTTTTGTTTTTCTCTCCCCTAGCTTTAAAAGGTCATCCCCTCATAATCGATCCTCACTAAACGAAAAAATTTTCGATACGGCCGACTATCCCAAAAACGGTCGGGTCTCGATAGCCAACGGGAATCGGGTCAACACTAGTCCCCCACCCAAAACCCGCTTTCAACACCAAATACCCCCCTTAGGGAGCGAGAAGACCGCCGGCCCTTTCCACTAAACCCCCCTCCCAAAAAACCCGCGCCAAACCGCCGCCCGACGAGTACTGGAGGGGTCTGATCAACATTTAGGGCCCCCCACCCTTAACATTTCCCAGATCACAAATAGGTTTTTCCCCCTCAATACAGGCGAAAATTAAAATGCTTTTTATATCTCACAGATGTCTTTTTGCAAATATAAATTCCTATTTTCCTGTTTTTGTCTCTGCCCCTTTTCTACCCCTTCCGGGAAAAGTTTTATTACTGCAGAAATAGGGTTTTGATTTTCATTGTTTTTCCCCCAAAGGATGCCCTCCTTCCCCCATGGATGTATTTCCCGGGGTATGACTAATTTGCTTTGGGTTTTCTTGCCGCGGGTTTGCCCGCATTGTTTTTTGTGCATTTAGGCTGGGTTTTGGCCCCACTGTTTTTTTCCCTTCCCCCCCCCCTTTCCTATGAGCCGACCGGTGTCGGGGGGTCTGTCGCAGAAGCGCCGGAAAACTTAAGATCGGGTTGAGGCGCACTTTATCTGTTTTTAAAAAGCATAACCTTAAAAAATCACATCCCTTTAACCCTTAAAAGGGGTTCAACATCCCCGAAAAACGGGCACAGATCCCAAAATTTTAAACCCCCACAAAGCCAAAAACCCCTATAGTCTGCCTCAGGGGACCCACCCGAAAACAGGGAAAATGCCCAGGGTTTTTAAAAAACAAATATTTCCCTAAAACCGGGGACCAAAGCAAACAACCCCCTGAAAAAAACAAAGGGAGTAGCCCCTCTTTAAACATAAATCCCCGCCCTTACGTATTGGAATCCAAGTGGATAGCAGGGGGGGCCGTCTTTATAAAATGTTTCCTCCAGGGGCCCCACGAAAACGGTGGCCAAAAATTTAAAGGTTTTCCCAAACCCAAAACCATATCCCTTTCCTGTCTAAGACTCTTTATAACTCACGTGCTTCGCCCCGGGACAGATAGTCTTAAAATTTTAACTTTTCCCTTTTTTCTTCAAACCCCCTGGATACCCCACTGGGGAAATTTGTCAGCCCCCCAACGAACAATGACAAAATTAGACCCACTGCATGGGGAAATGTCAAATCCCCAGACTTTTGGGGGCCCTCAAGAAACCCAAAGGAAAAAGACTATTCCCCCTTTTTCCCAAACCCCAAACCCAAACCTACAGCCGTATAGTTTTTTTTTTTCTTTAACTTCCCCTCCTCTCACATGCAGTGGACGCCCGGGTAGGTTTTTATGACCCACCAGACCAAAGGCCCCCCCTACATTGCGACCTGACCTTCCCCCACTTTAGGCGAACCCCCAATTTTCCCCGGAAATTAAACGAAACTCCCGCTGCAAGAAACCCTGTGCCTACGGAACTCCCGTCAGCTACAAAAAGGGGCTTTTTTAAACCCTTCACCAGGGGGACATACAACACCCCGGGAGATAGAGTGGGGGGGGACTGAAAGTTTTCCTGAAAAGGCATATTAAAAAGCATGGGGCTCGACTAAAGCAGAGGCTGCCGCTAAAAATTCAAATTTACTGAGAAGCTACAAAGGGACGGAACTCTCGCATAAGTCCACTGGCTCGAGGTTTGATTTTAGGCTGATGGTTCCCGGCCCTTTGGGAAAAGAAATTTTTCAAAAGGGAAAAGGAAAATAGGCGGAACGGCAGGTCAGGGAAGCAGGGGGATTATGGGGTGGAGCAACAAGCCCGGCAAAATATTTTCGCCCAAGCCCCGCGGGGCAAGAGGGCAACCTTGTTTTTTCCCCAATTAAAAAACCCCAGGTTTTGTCCTAAAAAATATGAAAGGGCATACTAAGGTTTTTTTTAAATTTTTTTACTCCGAGCTTTTCAACTAACCAAAACTGACCACTGGGGCGAGTACTGGGGGCTGGGGTCAGATTTTTCAGCGATACTTTGGGGAAAAAAATTTCCCTTTTCCCCCTCCCCCTCACCAGACCCTGTTTTTAAAAAACCTTGAAAAAACCCCTTCTCCCCGGAGCAACTTCAGTCAAAACCAAAAGCAACCCCAAAACCCGGGAGGGAAAAGCCCCCGGGGCCCGATGGCTTCAAATGCTAAAATTTTACAAAGTCTTTTAAAAAGGGGGAAATTTTTTCCCCCCCCCTGACTTCCTTTAACACAGTTTCCAGTAACATGCCTTTTTTATCCTGAATTCCCCCGAAAGCCCACAAAAAAAGTTATCCCAAAAGAAGGGGGAAAAACCCATCTTTGCAGAGCTAAAAAGGCCAAACTCCCTTTTAAACAACCCGACCCAAGGGTATTTGCAAAAAACTGATTGCCAAAAGCCCCTGAATCCCCTGCTAAAAACCCCAAAACACCCTTTACCAGGGGGGATTTGTTCCAAAAGGGGGGCAAGGGAAAAAATGCCCTGAAAACCTTTCCTTGATTGACCGGTGAACCGGGCCAAGGGCCCCTCATTCTGCCCCCTCTCTAGATGCCGAGAAGCCTTTGACCCCGGGTGGGCTTTGGCATTCCGTTTGGCTCGCTGGCAAATATTTGGGGGTGGGGCCCATCGCTCTTTTCAAAGATTATGGCGTTTTTAAAAAACGATCCCCAGGGTCGGAAACCTGGTCAAAAAGGCTCCCCCCTCCCTCCCTCCCTCCATACCCAAGGTACCGGGCAGGGTTTCCCAACCCCCCCCCCTCTTAAACACAAAAACAATGGACCCTTTTCTCCCCGGAAATCCCACCAAAAAACGATCAGGGAAATTTAAAAGTGGTTAGGGTACAGGGGAAGTTTTCACCTTTGCTGATGACCCCTCCTTTTTGTCACAAACCTCTTTGTTTTCCCCGCCCCCCAAATTTTGGGACTCTTGACACCTATGGGGGGCTTTTATAACCACAAGGTGAAAAAATGGGCCAAAAATGAAGCACAAAAACCCCAAGCTACCCGCAGACTTTGGTTTTCCCCAATTTAGGGGGACCCGTAATTTTCCCCCCTTTCCCCGGGCTTCC
The DNA here is from genome assembly GCA_025379985.1 of Phyllomedusa bahiana. Lineage (NCBI taxonomy): Eukaryota > Metazoa > Chordata > Amphibia > Anura > Hylidae > Phyllomedusa > Phyllomedusa bahiana. The sequence continues at coordinate 79,643 of JAODAL010011548.1, forward strand.
CCCCTCCCTTAAGTACTTTGGTTTTACACTTTTCCCTCGAACCTTAAAAAAAACATTTTACTTAAAAATTCCCCCCGATGGGTAAAATTTTCCCCCCAAATTTTTCCAAAAAAAGACCTTTACAAAATGGGAAAGAAAAGACTTCTTCCGCTGGGTCGAATTAAAAATCCTAAAAATGAATACTTTAAACCCCGCTCCTCAAACCCTTTTTCCCAAAAAATTTCCCCCAAATTTTACCCCAAAACCCTTTTTTTAAAACAAACAATGGCCTAATTCCCCGGCTTTAAACTGGGAAAAGGGGGCATCCAAAGGGGCTCCCGATCCACCTTAATAAACGCCCCGAACGAAAGGGGACCTTTTCCCCGCTCCCCCATTCCCGAATTTCTACCCAGCTGCGGGAGCAGTGCGGATACTGGATGGGTTTTTTACGGTTCTGAGTCTAAACTATTTGGTTTCCCCCAAAAAAGGGTTCCCCATTTTTTGGGTCCCCAATAGCGGCAAGCCCTTGGTTCCCCCTAGTCTTTTTACCCCCAAAAAGATCCCATTCGGAAACCCCCTACATTCTACAAACCACCCTAACCCACTTCAGATTTCCCTTTCCCCCCGGGTTTTGCAAATTTTCAGCCCCGGGGGGGCCCCAAACAAACCCCCATCCCGGAAAACCCCTATTTCCAAACCCCCTAAACAGGGGAAATTGGGGCTGTGGGGGGGCTAGAGGATTTACGCTAATGATGGAAAGTATAAACGAGGGGGGGACGATCAATCCTACCAAACCAGGGGGACTCTCATACCCCCAAAGGGGAAAATTCCCCAAAAATGTTCTATTTCCGGCGGCATTTCTGTTCGGCTTATGAGATACCTCTCGCACTTCGGGGGGGGAACACTTACAAAGGGGTTTTGAGAAATGGGCCCCCCAAAGCCCAAAACCCCCCCCACAAAAATCCCAGAATCTACCCGGGTTTTCAAATTTAAAAAAAAGGAAAACCAAACCTTTTCTTTCAAAAGCATGGGGGAAAGGGCCTCGTGAGAAACCCTTTTTTTGGGTGAAGAGTGGGAGAGGTTTTTTTGGCGCCTCAAAGGGGGCCTCTGTTTTCGATCAAAATACAAGAACCTTCAATTTCAAAATTTTGTCCCAGAAAAGGTAAAGAGTTCCCCTCATTTTTTTGCAAAGCTCTGTTCCCCCAAAGTCTAATATTTGCTGGGGTTTCCAAAAGGCCCCAGGGAACGAAGCTGCACATCTGGTGGGAGTGGGGAACAATTTCCCCCTTTCCCGGAAAAAAGGGGGCCACATTAAACCTCTATCACGGGTAACGACCCGGAACAAGACCCGTCCCTTTTGCTCTTTCCTCAACGTTTTAGGGTCCCACCGCTCCCAACCCTAAACCGCTTAAAAACTCACACTATTAAAAAAAGGCCCAAGGCAACCATCCCAAGGTTTGGGGGAAAAAAACTTCTGCAAATCCCCCCCAAACAGAAAGGTTTTGGGGAAAACCATCGGAAATTTTTTTTGAATGGAAAGGGGAAAACCTGTGAATTCTCATAACGACTCTTTGAATTACCCATAGAATCTGGGCGACTGGGTTTACTTTTTTGGTCAATCAAACCATTTTAAACCAATACTGGGACCACTCAAAAGAAGGTGCGGGCCGCGGACTCCCCGACAACGGTTTTGGGTCTATCTTTTCCCCCCCCCCTCCCCCTCCCGTTTGTTTTTCCCAAACTGGGTTTTTTACAATTTTTTGGTTTGGGTTGCATTATTATATACAGGGACAAAGTGCAAAAAATCTGACAAGCCCGTAAGGGTTTCCTCTGCTTTAAAACCTCCTCTACAAAAAGGGGCCCTCAATGAACAACTTTAAAAGTACTTAAATTAATTTTCTGTTATCCAAAAGGTTTTAAAACATATGGAATTTATGGCACGTTTGGGAAAGATCCCCACCCTTTTTTAAGTTTATCCAGGCTTAACCCCTCCGAATGACTACCTTTTTCAGAAGTTTTCGAGACCCCGGAACCCCATTACTTTCCCATAAAAAGCCAAGAAAAAGCATTTTTCCTTTTCAGCTTTTATTATCTGTTTGCTAGCCTTTGTGTAGTTTCATACACTGTGTCCCAAAAGTTTAAAATGTTTTTTAAAAACCAACAATAAATTTTTTTTTGGAATGAAAAAAAAAAAAAAATTATAGGGCCCAAAAAAATCCAATTTTGGCAAACGTCTTTATGTCATCCTAGGCCCTGTATTGCCCAAGCCTTTCCAGTCGAAGAGATGTGTCGTTTAAAAAGAAATAGCAGCAATAGTGGGCAGTTTAAAAAAAACATTGCAAGGAAAAAGTGTACCAATTTTAAACAGCGAGGCTATAAACAAGCAACTTTTGAGCAGCCTTTAAACAATTTTTGGAAAAAAATAGAAGTGAACTTTTTAGACATCAGTGGCCCGGATAGAAAAAGAAAAGTTGGATTTCCCGGAACAAACATTCAAACACTAGGTAAAAAAGGCATTTTACGGGAAATAGTTAAAATAATTAAGAGGCACTTACCATTACTCTTTATCAATCCTGAGATTAAAGAAACTTTAACCCATAATGTCCCGGGGTTTTTTTTCAAAACACACCGAATTTTTGCTCAATTTCTATTTCCCCCACTTAATTTTTCTCCAAGGGGAAAAAAAAATAATACTTTGGGTTAAAAGTCAAGGGGTTTTTTCAAATGCGGTCACTCTTAAAAGAAAGGTGTGTCCCCTTTTTTGTAAAAGAACAGAGCAATTTTCTTTCCCTTTGTAATGAAAAAAAATGTTTTCCATCCCCCACCCACAGTAAATTTGTTGTATAATTTATCAAATTGTAAATTATGTAAAATTCAATATGTGGGTTTTTTACATCAGGGCCCCAAAAAAGGTTTGAATTCGTAACCCCCCTTTTTTTAAGCTTTTTAAGCCCCGTTCCCTTTAAAAGGGATCAGCGTATCAAGGGGATTTTTTGAATTTCCCGGGGGAGATCTATCAAGCCCTTTTCCGTTATTGGGATAGAAAAGGGAAAAGTCAATTTAGGGTGGGGATCTACATAAGAAATTATTTTCCAGAAAGAACTTGGTGGATTTTTTTCATCTTCTAAAAACGAGTCCCCCTTGGGGTTAAATTACCAACAGGATTTTCATACCAGTATTAAAGTTAAAAAATTCTTTTTTGCCCCAGGGGGGGGTTATCCCCTTGCCTTTGTCCCCTTTCCTGGGCCCTTTTTTATTTCTTTTTTTTATGGGCCCATATATACAAACCCTTTCAGCACTTTTTTTTGAAAAACCCCATAGTCCCGAAGATAAGGATTGAATTATAATAGCAGTAATTTTTTTTCAATAGTTTATATTAATTGTTTTTTTGTTTTTTTAAAATTTTGTTTAAAGTTAATTTAAACGTTGTGTTTTTTTTTATTTTAAAGGGGGTTTTTTGCCCATCTGCAGCAATATAGTGAGTCAGGTGTTTCTGATTGCCTCGCGAGATTTAAATAGACCTCCCATCACCGCTTAGTTGATTACCTGTTAGCCATGAGTAAGAGAGTTCCCTCTCGAAACGCGTCGGCGTGGGTATGATAATATCTTAAACAAAATACCACCGTAACCTCATACCTCATGTTGAGAGTAATTTCCATGTTTTAAAGATTTTTTGAAATAAAGTTTTTTTGATGGATAAATTTTTACGACTGGACTCCCCCCATCTGGATCGGAAGCTGGTGTACGTCGCATTGGCGTGTGTGTGTCACCTTTTAATTTAATTATAAAATGTTCTGCTTTCATTACATGCACAACATTTATATCTAACAGACTTGTGAATTAACCCATAAAAAATATATCCTAGTGGCAAGGGATTCACTTTAAAGTCAAAATCAGTGGAGCTGTCTTCTGTTGGAACTTCAGAGTCCTATTGTAGTAGTGCCAATCTTGTATTAGAACTTGGGCTCATTGGAATATCTTCTGGCACACTGTTGGGACTGCCTGACCCTGGGTGTCCACTTACTCCTGTTATGCATGTCGTAGATACTTCTTGTTGCTCTTGCATAACCAGGGATTGTTACAGACAACAGTGCACATATACTGTTTATGAAGTATTCTTTAACGTTTAACTTTCACCTTTATATAAAATATCTTATTTAGGAAGGAAACTTTTTGATTTACAACTGGTGTAACAATAGTTAAATGTACTATGAGCATGCCTTTTCTCTTTGTTTGGGTATGTTCACATGGCGTGTTCAGTCCGTGTGAACATACTCTTTTAGATACGTGTTTGGATTCGCCTGTCAGACCCCAAACGGACCCAAACACATATCTAATAAACAGCAATGTGATTTACATTGTTTTTTACTAGAAACATGCATCAGCGTTCAGACGAGTGATAGTTTATGTGTGTCTCACTCCGTCTTTCGGATCCATCCCAAGAATTGACATGTCATTCTTGGTCCGAAAGACGCAGCAGGAGCCCTATTTTAAATTATAGTGTGCGATCTTGCTGCATCCAACACACATCTAAACACACAGCTGCATGTTTGATACGTGTTTGATCCAACACGGATCCAAAATCAGATCCAAAAACGCTCTGTGAACAAGCCCTTTGTTGTTCCACATTACCTATCCTTTTATTGATGCATGTTGCCGATGCTATCTAAATCATTGATGGACAGTTTACTGTAGGACTGGATTAATTCACAGATGCTATGACTTACTTTATCTTACAACTTTACAAACAGAAGAATACCTTTGATAGATCAAGCATTAATAATAATTGTACCGGCAACACAGTACTGATTAGAGTGTTTTTTATAACTGCAAACATATCTTGCAGTGTAATGTGGTTTGTTATGTTCTGAGTGTTAAAATAAAATTTCAACTAGACCTCTAAAACAGTTTCCATAATTCTGTGTTTTCGTACCTGTGACTTGAAAGCCATGATTAAGCCTGAAGGATTTACTGGAAATTTGTACTTTTACACGTTTGAAGAAAACATCCAATAGCATATTTCATAAGTTTACAAATGCACATATTTTGCTTCTAGTATAAGGATTGTGAACATTTTAGATTTTTTCTCTTACTATCTATCATTTTAATATACATTTAGTAATAAATATAAAAAAAAAAATTGTCAACTTTGAATAACAGGGCTACAATTACCAATGGGCTATGTGTAGTATTTTAGCTCAGCCCGATTAAAGTGCATGGGGCTGACTTGTAACATGAGACACAGTTGGTGGACAAACTTTTTGTTGAACAAAACAGATATTTGTTTCTAAACTTAAACAACCCCTTTAATTGTAGCTTCCAAACATCCTATTTTCATAAACAAATGCTAATGGAAAATGCTGCATGGGGACTATATCTGGTACCCCCCTTTCTTTCTAGATTGCCTTTTATCATGACTAACAACAAGAAAGCATATTTGTCACATTTCTACAAAAAATCGCAAGCCATTCACAAGTGCAGGGTCAAGGGGTTTTCTCACTACAATGATTAACTTTAAACATTTATGGACAGGTAATTGAAGACTTTTTCTAAAATGGTCTTTTAATATTGCCCCGATCAGGAGATAAGATTTTATTTGCTCTGAGTGCACACAAGTGTCTCTAGGTTATTGTCCATATCTCCCTTCCTGATTAGACAGAGAGTAGGGAGTGACATCACCATAGTCGAACAGAGTAAATACTTTGGGTGACATGTATGAAAACTGTCTTGGTCTAAGACTTTCTTTGTTGCCCATAGCAACCAGAGCGCCCCTTTAATTTTTTTCAGAGCACTATAGGAAATGAAAGGGCAATTCTGATTGGTTGCTATGGGCAACAAGACAAGTCTTACACCAAGACAGTTTTCATACATGTGGCCCTTTATCTCTAACAAGATTAGAATAATTACCTTTGAAAAGCACTTTTCACTCCCAGGAGTTGACTTTACAGATGAAATATCCAGTAGTAATTTCACTGTAACAGACTCAGCTTGGAATAGTAGAGCTGATATGCTAATCACTGCAATAGAACCACCCACAGTCTGAGCAAGCAGTGTGAATCTGAAGCTAGCCATGACTCTGTGAGACTGCATGGTGAGAAAACCCCTTTAACCCTGGAGGTTGTCAGTTTTAATCACATCAGGTAGGGTGGATGATACAACTGTCTTGCAAACTTGCCACTTGCAAACCTTATTAAATATGGTAATAGAATGTGGCAAATACTCTTTCCAAAACTGGCATTAATGTGAATTGCTAAAACTGCTAGGCCAGGTTCACACAAGGCAACTTGATGCTGTTTAACAGCGGTGGAGCCAATGGTGGAAAAAAAGCAGAAAGGAATGACAACTCCTTGGCATCATTGATCAAAACTTAGGGCGACATGTATGAACGGGCTTTTCGCCTGTTTTTTGGCGTAACCTGCGCCTCACCAGCCCGAATCCGCTGTCGGACGCAGGGATGCAGTGTTAGGCGCAGCGTTCGCCACTTTCAGCTGCGCCCCGCATGAAGGGACGGGCAATGGGCGCGGTGTGGGCACGGTGTAGACGTTCCGGGGCGGGACGCGCCGCGCTCGAAAACTCCGAGGCATGTACGATCGCGAGTCGGCAAAGTGCAGCGCATTGCAGCGCTCGCCAGCTACGACAGGCAGACCTGGTTGATTCTGGTCTAAATGATCCGGCGGAGACGAAGTGAAGCGAGAACGGAACATGAGAGGAAACATATAGAAGATCGCAAGAGAAATCTAGGCGCTCCGCTCCGTGCAGCATGGAGTATGATTGCAAAAAAATCGCCTTTATTAGGTGTAAAACATTATGAGATAAAGAGCTCAAACCTTAAAAATAAAAAATACATAAATAAAATCACTTTCCAAAAATCAAGAACGGCGCAACATCAAGAATTAGGATCTTGGAAATTGCCGGGAAATACAGTGATTCAAATTCTGTAAGCTATTCTCATTGGTCGGCATAAACCAGCCAATCACAATAGGAGCGACAGGGACCCATTAAAACCTATGGAGAAATATAGACCAATCAAATTCAAAGGCGGGACAGTTCAAAATACAGTAAAAATACAGAAAAGAGCTGATCGGTTGAGCTAGCGGGGGCTTGGCTATCTCGGCCAATCAGAATAGGAGTGACAGGGACCCATTATAACCTATGGAGAAATATTGACCAATCAAAATCAAAGGCGGGACAGTTCAAAATACAGTAAAAATGCAGAAAAGAGCTAATTGGTTGAACTAGCGGGGGCTTGGCTATCTCGGCCAATCAGAGCGCGAGCTACTTGTCACATTGTAGTCTATGGAAAGATTGGCGCAATGAATTCTCGGCGCTCAGCGCCGTGCGGCATGGAGTATGATTCAAAAAATTGTTTTTATTAGGTGTAAAATATTATCTGAAAAAGAGCTGAAACCTTCTATAAACATAAATCAATTAAATCCCGAACAACGCATTTGTCGTCGAGACCAGCACTACATCGGGAATTGGGATATAGAGAATTGCCGGGAAATACAGTAATTCAAATTGTTTAAGCTCTTCTCATTGGTCGGCAGAAACTAGCCAATCAGAGTAGGAGCGACAGGGACCCATTCTAACCTATGGAGAAATATTGACCAATCATATTCAAAGGCGGGACAGTTTAAAATACAGTAAAAAGGCAGAAAAGAGCTGATTGGTTGAGCTAGCGGGGGCTTGGCTATCCCGACCAATCAGAGCGCAAGCTACTTTCTCATAGAGTTCTAGGGGGAAAAGAAATGTAGAGCGAGCTCTGTTTGTGATTGGCTAATTTAAAAGAGGCGCAGTTATTTGGACCAATGGGAGAGCGAGTGACGCTCTTATGGATTTTCTAATGCAATCTGTAATAAAACTGTACATGGCCAAAATCAAATGATAAAACTCCAGAAGTTGTACCGATGTGTATATAATGATCAATAATATGGGGGTAAAGAAAAACAAAATATTAATTCAATAAAATCATGTTTATTTCTTTATTTTTGTTACACCCATACTATTGATCCTTGGCTAACGAAAATAAAGAAATAAACATGATTTGATTTAAATAATATTTTTTTTTTTCGTTACCCCCATATTATTGATCATTTTATATACAGATCGGTACAACTTCGGGAGTATTATCATTTGATTTCGGCCATGTACCGTTTTATTACAGATTGCATTAGAAAACCCATAAGAGCATCGCTCGCTCTCCCATTGGTCCAAATAACCGCGCCTCTTAAATTAGCCAATCATAAACACAGCTCGCTCTGCATTTCTTTTCCCCATAGAACTCTATGAGAAAGTAGCTCGCACTCTGATTGGTCGGGATAGCCAAGCCCCCGCTAGCTCAACCAATCAGCTCTTTTCTGCCTTTTTACTGTATTTTAAACTGTCCCGCCTTTGAATATGATTGGTCAATATTTCTCCATAGGTTAGAATGGGTCCCTGTCGCTTCTATTCTGATTGGTCAATACTCCTCCATAGGTTAGAATAGGCCACTGTCGTTCCTATTCTGATTGATTGGTTTCTGCCGACCAATGAGAAGAGCTTTAACAATTTGAATTACTGTATTTCCCGGCAATTCTCTATATCCCAATTCCTTATGTAGCGCCGGTCTCGGCGACAAATGCGTTGTTCGGGATTTAATTGATTTATGTTTATAGAAGGTTTCAGCTCTTTTTCAGAGAATATTTTACACTTAATAAAAAAGATTTTTTTAATCATACTCCATGCCGCACGGCGCTGAGCACCGAGATTTCATTGCCCCGATCTCCATAGACTACAATGGGACAAGTAGTTCGCGCTCTGATTGGCCGAGATAGCCAAACCCCCGTTAGTTCAACCAATCAGCTCTTTTCTGCCTTTTTACTGTATTTTGAACTGTCCCGCCTTTGATTTTGATTGGTTCTAACTTCGCCATAGGTTAAAATTGGTCCCTGTCGCTCCTATTCTGATTGGTCGAGATAGCCAAGCCCGCAGTTCAACCATCACTTTCTGCATTTTTACTGTATTTTGAACTGTCCCGCCTTTGATTTTGATTGGTCCAAACTTCTCCATAGGTTATAATGGTACACTGTCGCTCCTATTCTGATTGGCTGGTTTCTGCCGACCAATTAGAAGAGCTTAAATAATTTGAATTACTGTATTTCCCGGAAACTTCAAATATCCAAATTCCCGATATAGCGCCGTTCTGGATTTTTGGAAAGTGATTTTATCTATGTATTTTTTTATTAGGTTTCAGCTCTTTTTCTGATAATGTTTGACGCCTTTATAAAGGTGATTTTTTTATTCATACTCCGCACGGACATCTTTAATGATTTCTCGGTGTTTTCCAGCCTGTCTCGAATCGGAATACATGTGAGGCACAGTCCCTTCTGCGCCTAAGTCCCGCACTGCGCCTCACACAATGGCGAGGCGCGGTGAACTTTTCCCCGCATGTATGATCACATTACCTCGGGCGGCGAATCTTAGGCGCAGCGCCGCACTGCGCCTCAGTGTTCGCACTGCGCCCCACACACTGGTGAGGCGCGGCGGACTTTACATGCTATGCATGATCACACTAACTTGGGCGGCTATTCTTAGGCGCAGCGCCGCACTGCGCCTAAGTCCCCGCACTGCGCCCCACACACTGGCGAGGCGCGGCGGACTTTACATGCTATGTATGAGCGCGCCCCGGCGCCAACATAAATCAGGCGCAAATTTCGCCGGAAAACTGGTGAAAAGGTGCGCCCCGACGTGGCGAGCTTCATACATGTGGCCCTTAGTGTAAACTTAGACTAGACGGTCCCAAAATGAGACAGATATATCACAGTTAGAGATGGGCGAATTGATTCTAACAAAGTGGAATTCGTTTAGAATTTCAGGAAAACTTTGTTTCTGAACGAAGTCGAAGTTTGGGGGACTTCGGGTGAACGAAGTGTGCTTTTCATTGATAAAATGGCTGCGAGCACATGGCGTTACATGGGGCAAAGAACTCTGGGAGGAAGAAGGGCATAGCCTGCATGACATGTGCAGAGATGAAGCCAATCAGAGACCGGCGGATTCTGTAACGTCACCGCACTATATAAGTCCGGGCGCGACGCTGGGAGCTCACACTCCTCTCACTGTACTGACTAGGGAAGGTGCTGCTGCGGCTGATAGCTCTTATTGAAGAACTGATTTTTATACAGCGATTTTTGTGGGGTGTCTCAGCGTGTCTCAGAGACTGCTTCTCTTAACGTTCTATTTCTGATTTTTTTTGGGTATTGGATCTGAAATCCAGTGTGCGTCCACTGCAGCTGCATATACATTTAAATCCTATCTGCTCACAGCACATTGAATATCCAAGGGGGATTGAAGCCAGTTCCTGTTGTATTCATTTAAAGAAAACGTTTTTTTACATACAAATACCACTTCATTTTTGGCTGCTCCATTCTTTGGCGCAATTTACATCCAGGGGTTAATTAAGCGTTGTTTTTCAGCTGTGGTGACTCCAAGAAACCGTCATTTTCACCGGCAAAATATATAAATTTTTTCTGTAGCCTAATTCACAAGCAAAGGTTAATTACAATTTTCTCTCTTGTTGTGTGGCGTAAAAACACCGCATTGTAACACGCTACAAAGCTAGTAGTTTGTGGTGCTCAATTCTTTGGCGCAATTTACATCCAGGGGTTAATTAAGCGTTGTTTTTCAGCTGTGGTGATTCCAAGAAACCGTCATTTTCACCGCCAAAATATATACATTTTTCCTGTAGCCTAATTCACAAGCAAAGGTTCATTACAATTTTATCTCTTGTTGTGTGGCGTAAAAAACACCTCATTGTAACATGCTACAAAGCTAGTAGTTTGTGGTGGCTCAATTCTATGGCGCAATTTACATCCAGGGTTAATTAAGTGTTGTTTTTCAGCTGTGGTGACTCCAAGAAACCGTCATTTTCACCGCCAAAATATATACATTTTTCCTGTAGCCTAATTCACAAGCAAAGGTTCATTACAATTTTATCTCTTGTTGTGTGGCGTAAAAAACACCTCATTGTAACATGCTACAAAGCTAGTAGTTTGTGGTGGCTCAATTCTATGGCGCAATTTACATCCAGGGGTTAATTAAGCGTTGTTTTTCAGCTGTGGTGACTCCAAGAAACTGTCATTTTCACCGCCAAAATATATAAATTTTTCCTGTAGCCTAATTCACAAGCAAAGGTTAATTACAATTTTATCTCTTGTTGTGTAGCATAAAAAACACCGCATTGTAACACACTACAAATCTAGTAGTTTGTGGTGGCTCAATTCTTTGGCGCAATTTACATCCAGGGGTTAACAAAGTATTTTTCTGCAGTTGCACTCAGTAAAAGAAACTTTCTTTTTCACTGCCACAGAAGAAATTCTGTAGCATAATTCATATCCGAAGGTTAATTAAGCCTTTACATTCAGTAAAATACACAGAGTTTTTAAACGGCACATACAAGTCAATTTTTCCTGGCCATTTGTGGAGCGCAATTTATATCCAAGGGTTACCCAAGCTTGTTACTGGGTTCATTTGGAGTCAAATATAGGGTGTATATTCATCATATACAGATATCTTCATCAAACAGTGTCTGTATATTTTAGAACAAACAGTATGTCAGACAGAGAGGTGGCAGGCTCTGCACCTGCGAGTGGCAGTGGCACAAACATTCCTGGAACAGGCCAGGTCGCAGCACAGCAAGGGGACGTCGCAGCAGGGGTCACTCGGTGAGGCCAGAACTGCCGCTGTCATCTAGCGGCCGTGTGTTGTTCATGCAACCCAAGGTTTTCTTGGATTGGTTTGAACTAGGTCATCCACTTCCTCCCAGATGAGCATCTGAACAACCCCAGCAAGATCGGTGGGAAGTTCAGACACAACCCTTAGTTGGCATGCCGGAAGGGGTCAGCGGCCCACACCTGTCCTCAAAACGCCTCTGTCCCATCCGTTCCCTCAGCTAAGCTCTACTTTGTGGTCGGGCTCAGCGCGCACTATATAACGAGGATTGAACAATTTGAGGAGGGCAGTCATCAGCTACTTGGCAGCGAAGAAATGGGGCCAATATCCCCTGCTTCTTGCAGGTATGGAGGCGGGCAAAGTAAGATGTTGAGTAGTGCATGTGAGGTCAGGTTGTGAGGGGTCAGCCTCTGCATACCAAGACGCGTTGATCGAGGACAGCAGTGACCGATAAACATAAATAGATGATGATGTAGCCGACCGCATTTGGAGTCGGTGAGGCAAGGGATTCATCATCGTCCAGGAGAAGAGGGCGTCAGGCCTTTGCACGTCAGGCAGGGCGGCGCAGCCAGCAAGTGGGATCGTGTTGCCGTGAGTCAGCATGATAGCAGCAGTGTGAGGGTCGGGAGCCAAGAGGGCTACGGGTAGAAAAACCCGCTTCGCAGTCCAAAGAAAGTAGCGGCACTGTGGGGCCTCAGCGAGGCAGTAGGCGGCAGTAGTCACTCAGTGCGGAGCGTTGGCGGAAAATCCGATACTCGGACGGTGTGGCAGTTCTTTGCTAAGACTCCACCCTGGAGGAGCCGAATATGGTATATGGTAGAATCTGTAAGCATAAAGAGAAGCGTGGCCAGGGAGCTAACGTTGGCACCACGGTCCCTGCGTCCAAACAAATGCAGCGTCACCATCCGTGCGCCTGGGAGAAACTGCTCAGATGTGGTGGTCCTTCCTGCCGGCCGCAGCACAGCAGCATCAGCGCCCAGATGCACCATGCCATTGCAATTGCCCAGTCAAGGCTCTATCCACCTCTGCAAAGGGAGCTGTTTCTCTTTGACATCATATCCCGGTCCAGATGCTCCCTGCTCCTCGCTACTGCATGCGCCAGCAGAGACGTTCCGCGAGTCGATTTGCAAAGAGACAACAGTATGCGCCAACCATCCAATGGTGCAGAATCTGACACGTACTCCTGTCCAAGTAGCTTGCTGCAGGTCCCTCCCTTTCCAAATGGTGGACTCTGCACGTTTCAGAGAACTAATGAGCTTGTGCCGAGCCGATATGGAGATTTCCAAGCCGTAACTTTTTCTTGTCCAAAAAGGCAGTAACCACACTTCATAAATAGTTAGAACAGAAGTTTGTGCCATTCCTTGAGCTTATCAGGTTTGTTCCAAGGTCACGGCAGCGCGACGTCTGGAGCTGTAACTACGGTCAGAAGGCCAAGTACATATGATCCTTTACGGCCCACTGGGTGAATGTGCTTCGCTGCCAACGCACACCAACACTTTTGGACAGGAGACGCCGCTTTTCTCCCCTTCCATCCAACTGCGGCTCCCGCAACAATGTCCGCCTCCTCCTCCTCCACCAACACCACCATCCTCAGTCACCACAAGGTACTGCTCCATGAGATACCACATGTGTAGGCGCACAAGGCGGTGTCACGCAGGTTCTAACACCTTTGCTTGCCTCGCGAACGAAGTCACACAGTAGAGGAACTGCTTCCGCGTCATGCAGCAAGAAATCGGATGTGTGAGCTTTCTCCGCGCCAACTGCAAATCGGAACCAATGGGTGTACGGACAATGGGGAGGAACATGGTGTCCGCGCGCACCGAGAGGATGTCCATGTGCCCTACATGGCGCACATTTTCTAGCTGGTTGTGAAAAGGTTCCTGAAGTATTCCACCGATCTTACAGAAGATTCTGAAAATGGCCAGAAACTGTGCATTGCAACTTTATCCATTCCTTACAAAGCCAGGAACACCCTCCTCGAGTATGGCAAGCGGCAGAACAGCCTCCCCCCAACACACTCTGATATGCGATGTTTCCAACCCGGTGGAAATTCCAGCCTGCACATGTTGGACCAAGACTGTATGGAACAGATAAAGTCCATTAACGATTTTTTGATGATCCAGGCGACAGATACTCCCCTGTGTAACTTTGATGTCAGCCATGGCAGCTCATGCGTGACACCTGCCGTTTGTTTGAGGCCATTCGAGAGGCCACGTTATTTGTCAGATCGCCAGAACTACGGGATGAATACGTTCATTTCCACTGCTGTCATGTCCTGGAACAATGCTGAGAAAAAATCTGTCTGGGCAGGGGAACTGGAGACTGGCGACTACATCTTCGTGCCACATGATCCGTGTGGACTGAAATGGAGGAGGAGACATTGGATGCTCAGAAGCATTGTCTGGTGAAATGATGGATTTTTCACCCAGGTGTAAAAATAGGAGGAGCAGCTGGAGGAGGTAATGGAGATGAGGAATGACGAGCAGATAACCCCCAAGCACCGTGCAGTATACAGTGGAGATGGAGGCAGGGAGCCCCTCAGAGTTCACTTGTGCAGATGGCCCGCAGCATCTGATTTGCCTGGCTAGTGACAAACCGAATATTCAGCATCCCGGCAGAGGTATGACTTCTGCTCTACCACCCAATTGGACCGCTCGCTACCGGTCCAAAAATGGGAGCCTTTATCCCAGCTATTGATAGGGATGACAAACTCAATACTATAGGGAAATCCTCCATAGTCAGTTGGCCGCTGCCTGTGTGCGGCATCGTCCCCTCCTCTGACAGGTCTGACCGTGGGTGTGTCTTCAGCGTGTCACAGTACTACTTGCCGGGCGGCTGGCCGGGAAAGTTGGGGGGGGATCGGAGCAGTAACCACTCCATCAGCAGCAACCTAAGTCCTGTGAGTCACTGATGAGCAGCTTTCCTTCACCCGCCTAGTGAGGAGGGCGTCGCCAGCAGCAGGACCCAGGAGGTCTTACCCTGACCAACAGGTGAGGCCTACTTGGAAAGCACTCTGCCACCCCATATAGAAGACTGCTGGACAACACTGGGCAAAAAAGTGTATTGTGTCCCGCAACTTGCCGAGTTTGCAGGAGAAGCTGTCCTGCCCGGCCAGTAGTGTGGCATCAGAGCGACTGATCCAGTGCGGCGGGGGCCATCGTTACCATCCAAGGAAAACCGCTTGTCCACGGGAAATGTGGAACGACTGACCTTTTGTAAAGATGAATCATCGTGTATCTGCCAGATATCCACACACCAATGCCTATAGGCATCAGACTACATCACCATGACGCCTCACCCAACTGTGAGAAAAGATCTGGTTTCAAACTACTGCCTCACGCCACTATCTCTGATGCCGCCAACCCCCTGATATCACACATCTGCTGACAGTTTCCTCCATGCTGCCGAAACAACCATCTTTACCAGGGACTGGTATTGCCACCCACCTCCAAACTCTGTCATTGTGCCACTGTCTTGACCCTCTGCTGCTGTGTGTTGCTGGTGCCAGACATTCCACAACTGTGATCATTGTCCCACTCTGTGCCTACACCTGTTTTTGCCACCTCCATGAATGTCATTGTGCCACCTGTCCTGACCTCAATGCTGCTGCAGTGGTCCTTAGCTGCCGTGGACCTACACACCTGTCCATTGTGCCATTTTTTTTGGGTTTTTATTCCGTGTCTGACCTCATGCTGCTGCTAGTGGCACTGATGCCGTGATCCGTACACACTCTTTCATTGTGCCATTGTCTGACCTCAATGCTGCTCCGCGTGGCTGCTGCCTGTGACCTACACACTGTGTCATTGAGCCACTGTCTGACCTCATTGCTGCTGCTGTCTGGCTATCTCGTGACCTACACACAGTGTCATTGTCCACGTCTGTGGCCTAACTCCTTTTTTTGCCACGTCCAGAATGTCAATGTGTGCCACTGTCCTTACCTGCATGCTGCTGCCTGTGGCTGCTGCCGTACCACACACTGTGTCATTGTGACACTGGTCTGACCTCATAGTCTGCTGCTGTGACCTACACACTGGTCCATTGTGGCCACTGACTGACCTCATGGTCTGCTTGCTGCCGTGACCTACAGCACTGTGTCATTGGGCCACTGTCTGACACTCAGCTGCTGCTGTGGCTGATGAGGTGACCTACACACTGTGTTCATTCGCCCACTCTGTGGCCTACTCATTTTTTGCCACTCCAGAATAGTCTATTGTCGCCAACTGTCTGACCTCCATGCTGCCTGCTGTGTGCTGCTGCCGGTGACCTCCCCACTGTGTCCATTGTCCACAACTCTGTGGCCAAACTCCTTTTTTTGCCACCATCCCAGAATGTCATTGTACCACGGTCTGACCTCATGCTGCTGCTGTGGCTGATGCCGTGACCTTCCACACTGTGTTCATTGTACCCAACTCTGTGGCCTACTCCTTGTTTTTGCCACCTCCAGAATGTCCCATTGTGTCCACTCAGCTAGACCTCATGCTTGCTGCTGTGCATGGCTGCCGTGACGCTCCACACTGTGGCCATTGTCCCACTCTGGTGGCCTACTCCTGTTTTTTGCCACCTCCAAATGTCATTGTGCCACTGTCTGACCCATGCTGCTGCTGTGGCTGCTCCCGTGACCTCCACACTGTGACATTCCTACTCTGTGGCCTACTCCTGTTTTTGCCACCTCCAGAATGTCATTGTGCCCACTTCTGACCTCATGCTGCTGCTGTGCTGCAGCCGTGACCCTACACAACTGGTTCATTGTCCCACTCTGTGGCCTACTCCTGTTTTTTTTGCCACCTCCAAGAAATGTCATTTGTGCCACTGTCCTGACCCTGCAGTACCTCTCCGTGTGCTGCTTGACCTAGCACACGGTGTCATTGTGCCGACTGTCTGACCTCATCTGCTGCTGGTGGCTGCTGCCGTGACCTACACACCTGTCATTGTGCCAATTTCCTGACCTCATGCGCTGGCTGTTGGCTGCTGCTGTGCGACCTACACACTGTGTCATTGTTGCCACTGTCAGACCTCATGCTCCTGATGTGGCTGCTGCCGTTTACCTACACACTGTGTCATTTGTCCCACTCTGCTCTGGCCTACTCCTGTTTGCCACCTCCCAGAATGTCCATTGTACCACTTGAGACTGACCTGATGCTGTTGCTGCCGTGACTCTACACACTGTGTCGTTGTGCCACTGTCTGACCTCCATGCTGCTGACTGTGGCTGCGCCCATGACCTCCACACTGCGTGTCATTGTCCCACTCCTGTGGGCCTACTCCTGTTTTTTGAGCCACCTCCAGAAGTCCTTGATGCCACTGTCCTGACGCATCATGCTGCTGCTACCCGTGTACATCTACACACTGTGTACATTACTGGCCACTCGTCTGACCTCTATGCTGCTGCTGATGCGTAGCGCCGTGACCTACACACTCGGTCATGTGGTCAACTGTCTGACCTCATGCTACTGCTGTGGACTTCTGCCGTGACCTCCACACTGTGTCAATTGCCCACTCTGTGGCCTACTCCTGTTTTTGCCACCTCCAGAATTTCATTGTGCCACTGTCTGACCTCTGCTGCTCTGTGGCTGCTGCCGTGACCTTCACAACTGTCATTGTCCACTGTCTGACCTCATGCTGTCATGGCCCCCTTTTTTTTTGTGGCCTGATGCCGTGACTACACACTCTGTCATTGTGCCACTGTTTTGACATCATGCAGCTGCTGTGGCTGCTGCTGTGACCCTACACACTCTGTCATTGTGCCATGTCTGACCTCATGCTGCTGCTGTGGCTGCTGCCGTGACCTCCACACTTGTCCATTTGTCCACTCTGTGGACTACTCCTGTTTTTTGCCACCTCCAAATTGTCTATTGTGGCCACTGTCTGACCTCATGTCTGCTGCTGCCGTGACCTACACACTGTGTCCCATTGTGCCACGTCTGACCTCATGCTCTGGCTGTGGCTGATGCCGTGACCTATATCACGGTGTCATAGCCCACTCTGTGGCCTACGCCCTGTTCTTTCCCACCTTCCACAATGTCATTGTGCCACTGTCTGACCTCATGCTGCTGCTGTGGCTGTCTGTCCGTTACCTCCACACTGCGTCATTGTCCCACTCTGTGGCCTACTCCTGTTTTTGCCACCTCCAGAATTTCAATGAGCCACTGTCCAACCTCATGCCTGAGCTGCTGTGGCTGCTGCGTGACCTACACACTTGTCATTGGCCACTGTCTGACCTCATGCTGCTGCTTGACCTACACACTGTCTCATTGTGCCACTGTCTGAGCTCATGCTTGCAGCTGTGGCTGATGCCTGTGACCTACCTGTGTCCCATTGTTGCCACTTGGTCTGGACCTCATGCTGCTGCTGTGTCTGCCTTGCCGTAACCTACACACTGTGTCCGCATTGTCCCACTCTGTGGCCTACTCCTGTTTTTTGCCACCTTCCAGAATGTCTTGTAGCACCCACAGTCTGACCTCTATTGTCTGCTGTCTGTTGCTGCTGCCGTTACCATCCACACGGTCATTTGTCCCACTCTGTGGCCTACTCCTGTTTTTGGCTCCACCCTCAAGAATGTCATTGTGCACTGACTGATGTCTGACCTCACTATGCTGCTGCTGTGGCTGCTGCCGTACCTATACACTCTGTCATGTGCCCTTGTCTGACCTCTTCTGCTGGCTGGTGGGCTTGATGCCCGTGACCTACACACTCTGTCATTGTGCCATTGTGTCTGACCTCATCTGTCTGCTCGTGGCTTCTTGCCGGACCTACACACTGTGTCATTGTCCCACTCTGTGGCCTACTACTCCTGTTTTTGCCAGCCCATCCAGAATTCCATTGTGCCACTGTCCTGACCTCATGCTGCTGCTGTGGCTGATGCGTTGACCTACACACTGTTCATTGTGCCACACTGAGTGGCCTGACTCCTGTTTCTATTTTCCACCTCCAAGAATTATCATTTTTGCCACGTCTGACCTCATGCTGCTGTGGCTGCCGCCCGTCACCTCCACACCGGGCCTGATGTTTTCTTTTCCCACCCTTTAGCTTGTTTTTTTTTTCCCCTGTCGCTGCCCCTTCTTTAAACACAAAATTTCGCCTTCAGTTTTTTGGTCAGTTTTGCCCCCTTAAGTGCCCCCGGGAATTTTTTTAGGGGAACGATTTTTAAGAGCGGGGGCAGTCCCTCTGCGGTTCCCTACTAAAACAAAAACATTTTAAGAAACCCAAACCCAAAAACCCCCCCCGCTGCATAAATTTTAAACATGGCACTTAACCCTTCTACAGCACCCTGGGAGCCCCTGTGGCCCAAGGAAATAGCTTTTTTTTAAAAGTGATTTTGTCCCGAAGAAAAATTTTGGTACAAAGGGTTTTTTTTTGCCGGGGAAATCCGGGAAGTGAACCAAACCCAAATTTTGGGAAATATCGCCCATCCTAAAACACCGTGTTTTAAAAAAACTGGCGCATGTTTTTTTGGTTTTCCCTTTTTTCTTTTTCCCTTAAAAAATTTTCGAACCCCAGCCCCCCCCCCAAAATTTTAAAAGGGTTTTTTGCCCTAATTTTCTTAAATTAATTTCCCAACCCCCCAATTTTGGGCAAAAACCAAAAATTTAAATCTGCAAGAAAAAACCCGCCAAAAAAAAAACCCCCAAACCCAACCACGCCCTTTTCTTTACCCAAAAAACCAACCCCCTCTTTTTTCAAAGGGAGGGGCGCCCCCAAGGGGAAAAGTGTTTTAAAATTTTTTGGATAAAAAAAACACATAATAATTTTCGTGCAAAGTCAGCACACCAGAAATTTTGTGGGCACCCCAAAGTTCTCACATAATTTCCCAAAAAAAATTTGGGGAAACCTTTGCAAAAAGAAACAAAGAGTGACTTTTGACACTAAAAATTTTCTATTTTTTTCCATAGGCAAACTAAAATCTATCGTTCTCTAAACATTAAAAACTAAAACGAACTTTTAAAAAAAATCTAACTCTTAACCTTTTATACACCTATTTAAAAAACCCCGATCTTTTAACCTCATCATTTTTAAACCCCTTTTTTCTTCTGAAAAGGGAATAACCCCCCTTTTTATCATTTAAATTTTGGGGGGGAAACCCACCTAAATTAAAAAGGAAAAGCCTTTTATCTATAGCAAAAAACTACCCTTTATAAGGGGTCCCAAACCCAAATACTTGGGGATTTGTCCCTAATTTAATAACAT
>JAODAL010011549.1:0-99496 GCA_025379985.1 Phyllomedusa bahiana
GGTGTAGTAAGGGGGTTTTCGGCCCCCCAAGGGGTTTTACAATTTTTTTTTGCGTTTTAAATTGTTTAAAAAAAAAAAAAAAAATATTTTTTTTTTCCAAAAACCCTCTGCAAAATTTTTGCTTAAAAAATTTTTTTAATTTTTTTTCAATAAATTTTTTTGAAAAAAAAAAACCACAAAATTTTTTTTACCGGGGGAAATTTTTCTTCCAAGTTTTGGCAAAATTTTCCATACATTTGTAGTTAAACCGTTTGGGGGGAATTTTTCCCGGGGCATATAAAAGGGGGGGAGTTTTTATTTTGGGGGGTTTTTGGAAAGGCCAAAATTTTTGGTAGGGGCCCTTTTTTTGCATTTGGGGGAAGGGCCCCCCAAAAACCAAACAGGTTGGAAAAAACCCTTTCCCGAAGTCACCCAAATTTTTTGGGTTCAAAAACCTTTTCAGGGAAAACTCAAAAGTTTGGGGTGTTTTTGTTCATTTTTTTGGGGGAAAAGGTGGGTTCCCTTTTTTTTTTAGCATTGGGCCATTGGGGAAAAAAAGCAGTTTTTCCCCCATTGTTTTTTTGGGGTTTTTTAATTTTTTTCAAAAGGTTTTACCGTGCAAATGTAAAATTGGGGCTGGAAACTTTTTTTTTTTTCAGGGGCCCCGTTTTCAAAATGCCAAAATTTAAAATTTTTTAAATTTTTTTTTATATTTTTTTTTTTTTGGTTTTTTTTTTCTTTTAAACCCACAATAGGAAAAAAAGGTTTTATAAAAAAATTTTTCGTTTTTATGGGTTTTTCCCTATTTTGATAGCCATAAACCTTTTTTTTATTTTTCTGGGAATTTTGGGGCCTTAAAAAATGGGCTTTTTTTTTTGGGGGGAAAGAGTTGAAAAACTTTTTTAGTACCATTATTTTGGGGCATATGGGCCTTTGGAAACACTTTTTTTTTTAAAGGGGTTTTTTTTGGGGGCATTTTTAAAAAAAAAAATACAAACATTCCTGGTTTGTGTTTTTTTATTTTTTTTTTTTTTAAACAAAGGGGTTTACCCCTGCCCGGGATAAATGGGGGGGCCCTACAAAAATTTTAAATTTTAGCATGTTTGGGTTTCCAAAAATTTCAAACGATAAACCCAAAATTTTTATATTTTTTTTTAATTTTTAAATGCTTTTTAAAAAAAAAAAAAACCCCCTTTTTTTTTAAAAAAAAGGAAAAAAAAATTTTTTTTGAAAACGCCAAGTCTTTAGGGAGCCATAAAAAAATTTTTTTATTTTTATGTTTCGGGGGCTTTCTAGGGGATTTTTTTGTTGGGGGGGTGGGGTTTGGGGTTTTTTTTTGGATCATTTTTTTTGGGGGGGAAAAAAAGAGTTTTTTGATCAGTTTTAAAACCCCGGGAAAAAGGCCCGGGGAAGAAAAAAACTGCAATTCCCAGTAGTGTTTTTTTTTTTTTATTTTTAAAAAAGGGGCCTCCCCCATGCGTAATTTCCCTGGGGGGGGGGGCCCCCCCCCCGTTTTTAAGGGCCCTTTTTTCTTCTGGGGGGGGGGTTTCGATTTTCGGGGGGATAAACCCAAATTTTTTTAGTTTTTTTTTTTATTTTTGAAAGGGACTTTTTTAAAAAAAAAAGAGTGGTTTTTTTTTGGGGGGGGAATGAAATGGCATTTTTTAAATTTTTCCCAAATTTGGGTTTTTTTTTATGAGGGGCCTTTAATTTGCTTTTTTTTTTCCAAAATTTTTAAAGGGTGCGGGATGAAAAAAAAAAATCTCAAAAATTTTGGGACCCTTTCCCTTTTTTTAAAAGGGGGTTACCGTTACGGGGTTTAAAATTTTAAAATGGGGGAAAGATTTTTTAGGGGGGGGGTCGTTACGCCAAAAACGGGGGATACCAAAAAAATGGGTATTTTTTTTTTTTTTTAAACTTTTTTGGAGCGATTGCCGTTTTTTAAAGGGGGGAAAAAAGGGGGGATGTTTTTGGGTTTTTTTTTTTTTGTTTTTTCTTTTTTTTTTTCTTTTTTTTTAAAAATTTTTAAAAAAAAATTTTTTCACTTTTTTTCCCCCGTGGGGGGTTTTTTTTAAAAAATCAAAAGTTCCCGATTGCTGTTTTTTCAATAGGGGGACCTTTTTACAACCCCCCCCATTAGATTGGGTGCTGGTTGGGGCCAAAGGTAAAATTTGGGCCAAAACCCCCCCGCCCACAAAAGCATTGTTAAATGGCCCAAAAGGGTAACTAAGGGAGGGGGGAGCTCAACCCTGGGGCAGGGGTTTCGATAAAAGGAAAACGGGTTTAAACCCCCCATGGTTGGAAAGGGGTCACTCCGGGCCCCGGGTGATGCGGCATTTAGGCCAGCTGTGAATTTTTTTTTCCCGCTGGGGTTTCCCCCGTTTACGATCTGCGGGGGCTCGGCCCCGTGAAAGGGCCCCTACGGGTCCCCCGGGGACGGGAAAGCATATGGGGGCCCTTTTGGGGGGAAAAAAAACACTTTCCCCCTAGGGACGTTTTGCATTGTCCAAAGGTTCGGGAAGGGGTTTTTGGCCCCCCCTGTTATAATTTTACTTTTTTAATATTTTTTTAAAAAAACCTTTTAAATTCTTTTTCAGGGTTTTCCACTTTTTGGGGCCACTGGGCCCTTTTTTTTTTGGGGAAAATTTCTTTTAAAAAACAGTTTTTGAAAAGATGGGGGGGTTTTTAGTAGTTCCCTGCACCTAGGAGACTTAAAGGGGCCCCCTATCACCTCCAATTTAAAAACACAAAAAATAAAATAGTAAATGAAATTTTTAAAAAAACCCTTTTTTCCAAAAAAATTTTCATTTTTGGCCCAAAAAAACCAAAGGGGGGGGGGGGCTCCCTTGGGGCCCCCTTTTTTTAAACCCCGGGGGGGGGGGAAAAAGGAATTTTTTTTGGCTTTTTTTTTCCCTTTTTTTAAAACCCAAAAAAAAAGGGGTTTTTTGTTTTTTGGTTTTCCCCGGGGGGTTTTTTTTTTTTCCTTTTTTTTTATGCTATACCCCCCCTGAGCAGGGGGGGGCGGGGGAAAATAAACCCGCTACATTAACCCGTTTCAAAAAGGGACCCGCCAAAAATTGAGGGGAAAAGGGGTGGGAAAGGGTTTTAAAATGCCCCTTAAAAATTACAAATTTCTTTTTCTAGGTTATTAAACCCCCTCCAACCCCGGAAAAATAAAGGGGAGCCCCGAGAAAAAATTTTAATGTGCAAAATTTATGTTGTGTTTTCAGGGGTCCCCCCCCGCCCAGTGGGGGCTCTTCCCCCCTCAGGGGGGCAGGGGGTTTGGGGTTTCAAAATGTCAAACCCTCAAAATGTTCATGTTTCCCCAACCCTTGGGGGGCCCAACTTTCCCGAGCTGTCTTAAAGGGGGCCCCGGGTTTTTAAAAAAAAAAAAAAAAAAAAAAAAAAAAAAAAAAAAAAAAATTTAAAAAGGGGGGAAAAAGCTTTTGGGGGAATTTTTTTTTTTTTTCTTAAAAAGGGGGAAATTTTTTTTTGGGTTTTTTAATTTTTTTTTTTTTTTTTTGGGGCCCTGTTATTTTTTATGAGGTTTTTCCCGGAAGGGGGATAAAGGTTTTCTTTAAAAGGGGCTTGGGCTCAGTCCCATTTTACTTTTAATTTTGGGGGGAAATTTTTTTTCTAAATTTTGCCTGTTACCATCCCCCTCTTTCTTGGGGGAGGGGTTGGGGTTTTCCCCCGGGGTTATCTAAATTCCCCCATTGTGTCTCCTTTCAGGGGTTTTAAAACCCCCTTTGTGTGATAAAAAGAGGGAAAACAACTGAGAAAACTTTCTGTAAAAAAAACCAAGGGAAATTCTCAGGGGCTCTTATTTAGGCTTAGTGGCCAAAAATTTTAAAAAAAAAATGCAGGGCTTAAAAAAAATTAAATTAACCCAAAATATTGGGAAAATGATTAAAGGGGGAAAATTTAAAAAAAAAAAATAATCTAAAACCCCAAAAAAATTTTTAAAAAAAATTTTTTTGCTCCTGAAAAAAAGAGGTTTTCAGTAAGGGAAAAAAAAGTAATTTGGGGGGGGAAAAAAAAAAAAAAAGGTTTTTTTTTTTAAAAAAAAGGGGGTGAAATATTTTTGGGGCGGGGTGAAAAAGAAACTGTGAGTGGGGTCTTTTTAAAATGTGGGGGTTTTTTTTTTTTAAAATATGGGGGATTAAGAAATTTTTAGGGGGGGCTTTAGATTTGAGGGGGGTTTTTGAGGGGGGCAGTAGTTTTCCCGGGTTAAATTTTTAATTGAAAATTTGGGAAATTTTTTTGGAAAAAATTTTCCCCCAAGGGTTTCCCAAATTTTGGGCAAAAATTTCAGTCCCGTGCAAAAACCTGTTTTCAATTTTAATTTTTGGGCCCTCCTTGACCAAAAAAATTCGAGGGTCCCTACTTTCTGTGAAAGGTTTTGTCCCCACGCCATTTAGGGAAAAACCCGGGGTTTCCCGGAATTTTAAATGAGCAAAATGGGGAACACTGGGGACCATTGCCCCAAATTGGAAAAAGCGAGGGTTTGCTGCTCCCCTTTTCCCAAACACTCGGGAGGTGAAAATTTTCTGGAGGGGGATTTGGGAAAATGGGAAAAATGCAGGAAAAAAAAAGGGGGGCCCGCTAAACTTGGGGGAAAAAAAGGGTTTGGAAAAAAAGGGTAAGGGGGGAAAAGGGGTGGGGCAGGGAGGGGGGTTTGGGGTTTTTTTTTCCCCCCCCCGAAATTTTTTTTGGGGACACCCCCCCAACAAATTTTTCAAAAAATTTGGGTTTAAAGATTTGGGGTATCAGCCCCAGAAAATTTTTCATTGCTTTCGCAAAAGGGGCACTACCCCCGTTTTTCTCCCAAATTTTTAAGGGGGGGGGAATTGGGAAATTTCAGGGGGAGGGGTAGGGGCCGGTTTTTAGTAGTTGGGGAATCCACTTTTTGGGGGGAAAAAAGGACAAATTTCATTTTTTGCCCCCAAGGGCCGAGAATTTTTCGAAAAAGTAAAAGTTTTTTAAACCCCGGGGGCACGGGGGTTCGGGGCATATCGTTGGGGTTTTGGGTTGAAAAAGATTTTTCTGGGGGGGGGCTTTGGAGAAATTCCGCCCGTTTATGGTGGGGAAAATTGGCACCAATGGGCCAAAAATTAAAAAGGTTTGGTGGGGGTGTTTTCCCTTTAAAAAAAGATTTTTAGGGGCTTTTTGGGGGAAAAAAGCTCAAGGGCCCAAGGGGGGCCCCCAAAAAGGGAATAAATTTTAAGGGGAAAAATTTTTTCTTTTCCAAAAGGGCCACACCCCGAGGCAGGGGGGGGAGATTGGAGAGATGGGGAAAAAAGTGGCTTTAAAAATTGGGGGGTAAGGGAAAAAAAAGGGGGTTTTGGGGTTTTTTGGGGGAAAATGGGCTTATTTTTTGTTTTTTTGGGTAAAAGACCCCTATGCCTAGGGGCGGGGGGTGCACGTTAAAAAGGCTGTATTGGGGGGGGGCAAAAAAGGGCTAGGAAGCTGGAGGGGAAATATAAAAAATAGGGGGCTGTGGGGGAGGGTAAAATTTTAAAAGATTGCGGGGCAAAAAAAGTGGGAAGGGGAAAGGGGTTTGGGGAAATTGGAATAAAAAAAAGGGGGGTTTGGGGGTGGAAAGGGGGGGGGTGTAGCAATTTTGTTTAAAAAAAAATCAGGGAGAAAAAAAGGGAATTAAAAAAAAAAAAAAAAAATTCTAGATTGGGATGAAAGAAACCAAAAAGCCGGAGGGCCCGGGCCACCAAAAAAAAAAAAATTTTAACTTTGGGGTAATAAAATTTCTGCAGAAAAAAAAATTTGGGGCATTTGTGGGGGGTAAACCCGAGACATGGCTGGGGCGAGGGGGGGCCTTTCAAAAAATGGGGGGGGTTTAAAAATTATTTGAGGGTTTCAGGGGTCTTTTTAGGGAAAAGGAAAGTAAGGCCGGAATTTTTTTGGGGGGGGGGGGGGGGGCTGTCTTGGGTTTTTCCATTTAAAAATTTCCCGTCTGGAAAGGGCCAAAAAAAACTGCGGAAAAAAAAATATAGGGACAGGTAATTTAAATTTTGGGGGAAACTTATTTGGGGAAAAAAATTTTTAAAGGGTTTAAAAAAACAAATTTTTAATACTAAATTTTGGGGTTTTGCTATAGGGGCCCCCCAAAAATTAAAAAAAAAACCCCTAAGGGGAAAATTTTACTCCCCCAAAGGGAAAATAAAAAATGGGGGCGGTTAAACAGGGGAAAAAAAAAGGGGTTTTTATTAAAGGGGGGACTTTAAAAATTTCCCCCGACATAAATTTGGGGAAACTGAAAAAACCCGAGCTTCCCCATAAAAGGGGGAAAAAAAAAATTTTTTTTTCAATAAAAATAAGGGGTAATTTCCCTTTTTTCCAAAAAAAGGTTAAGGGGAAATTTAAAAGAGGGAAAAACCCTTTTTAGGGGGTTAATTTTTTCACTTTTAATTTGAACCCACCCGAGTAAAAAAAAAAAAGGGTTTCAGGGGTTGAGGGGCCCTTTTTAAAGGAAAAAAAGTTTAACCCTAAAAAAATTTTAAAAAAAACCAATTTTTTTTCCATTTATTTTCCTTTTTAAAAAAAAAAAGATTTTTTTTTGGGGGGCCCCAAGGGGGGGCCACAAAAAAAAACTGAAAATTTTTTGGAAGGCTAAATTTTTAATTTTTTGGGTTAGGGGGGCCCTAAAAAACCCCAAAATTGGGGCTGGGGGGGGGAATGTGGGTTTTTTAAAAAAGGGGGAGACAAATTAAAAAAATTTTGGGGTTTTTTAAAAAAAAAAAATCCTAGGCGCCCACTGTAAAGGAAAGGGAACATACCTTATGGTTAAAAAAATAATTAGAAAACAGGGAAAAAAACCCCAAAAATGGATTCAAAAAAAAAAAGAGATTAAAAAAAGGGGGAATAAAAAAAACAAAAATAAAGTGTTTCAAAAACTTTCTAAAAAAAAGGAAGGGGGGGTGAAAGGGGGGCGCTAAAGGGAACTTTTAGGGGAAAAAAAAAAAAAAAGTGTGAAAAATTAAAAGATTAAAAAACAAACAAAAACTTTAAAACAGAAAGGGGCATATTGCCATAGGGAAATAAAAAATAAAACCCAAAAAAAATTTTTTTTTTAAATAATAAATAGTTTTAAAAAAAAATTAAAAACCCAAAAATTTTTTGGCCCTTTTTAAAAAAATATTGAGGGGAGAATTTTCTGTAGAAAGGGCATGAGAAAAAAAACCAAAAAAATTAAAAAAAAATTTTTTCCCCCAAAATTGTTATTTTTTCCGGGGAGGGGAAAACCCTTTTTTGTTGGAAAAAGGGAAAGGGGGTTTTAAAATTCAACCAAAAAATGTTTCTTTTTTTAACCCCCGGGGAAAAAGTTTCAGCCCCATTTTTAAGGGGAAAATTAAAAAAAGACAAAAAACCCCCGGGGCCTGGAAATTTGGCCCTTTCCCCCTGCGGGAAACCCCAAAAGGGGTTAAGTTTTATGGTCAAAAAAAAGGGCCCCAATTCCCTTAAAAATTTTTGTGGGACTTTTCCCAATTAAAAGGGATAAGTCCCAAAAAAAGGAGGGTTTGGGGCATTAAAAAAAAGGGGGGTGCCAAAAAATTAAAAAAAAAAGGGGCAAAAAAAATTTAAACCCGGAAAAGTTTGGGGGCCCGGTTAAAAACTTTAAACCCTTTTTGTTTTGGGTAAAAATGTTTTGGGAAAGGTTTTTTTCCCAAAAAATTTTCTATTTTCCCGGGGTTATCTCAACTTGGAAAAAAAAAAAAAATTTTATTTAAGTCGGGGATGAAAAAGGGGGTCGGGGCTTGGGCAAAAAAAAAAAATTTTTCAACCCGGTTTTTTTTGAGGAAAAATAAGTTTAGGGCTGGATTTGGGGGTTTAGGGGAATGGGAATTTTTAAAATATTTTTAAAGGGAATTTTATACGGGGCCAATAAAAAAAGGGTTTTGGGAAGGTTAAAAAAAGGGGGGAATGGGTTTTGGAATTTAAAGGGGAAAAAAAAAGGGGCAAGTGGGTTAAAAAACCCAAAAAATGGGCCCGGAGATAGAAAAAAAAAAGGGTTGGGAAAATTAAAAAGTGCCCTACCCCCAACCCGGGGGTAAATGTTTACTAGTGGGGTAAAAAAAAAAAAAAAGGGGGTTTTTTTTTAATTTTTTGGGGGGTTTTTTTTAAAAAAAAAAAAAAAAAGGGGGAAAAGGGTTGGGGATTATGAAAAAAAAAACATTTTTTTCTCCCCATTAAAAGCAAATTTTACTGGGTTTTGGAAACCCCACAAAGGGGAAAATTGTTTCAAGGGTTTGGGCAAAAAAATTTTCACAGAAAAAGGGGAAATTTTTTAAAGTTTTAAAAAAAAGGTTAAAAAAAGGGAGGCCAAAAAAAAAATATAAAAAAAGGGGGCTGGAAAAGGCTGTAGTTTCCCCCCGAAAGATTTTGCCAAAAATTTTTGGGAAATTTTTTAGGGTTTTGAGAAAAAAAAACGGGGTTTTAAGGGGGGGGGCATAAAAAAATTTTTTAAGTTTTTTCTAAAGGTTTAATTAAAAAGAGAAAATTTTCCCCAAGATTTATTTATAAAACAGGGGGCTGTATTTTAGGACCCAAAGGGGGGGGCCCCTTTTGTTTTTGAGGAAAAAAAAGTTTCCACATATTGGGGGCCCTTTTTAAACTTTTTTTTTTTTTGGGCTTACAAACTAAATAACAAAAAAAAATGTAGTTAAAAATTAAAAATCAAAATTTTTTTTGGGGCACATTTTTCCCCTTTAAATGCCCCCCAGGGGGCTTTAAGATAAAGCTGGGTTTTGTTTTTTGGGTTTAAAAATTTTAAATTTCCCACAAAAAAGGAAAAGGGGGAAAAATGAAAGGGAAAGCCGTCTTTTCTCTCTGTTTCTAAGGATTCAACCCCCTTTTTAAAAACAGGGAAACCCCCCCCCTCCTCCCTTAATTTTTAAAAAAGGGGGGCCCCACTTTCCCGGGGGAAACTCCAAAAACCCCGTTAAAAACCCCTTTTTCCACCAAAAGTCCTTTTTTCCAAAATTTAAGGGTTTCTAAAAAAATTTCTGTTTTTTACAAAAAAGGGGCTTTCACCCAGGGCCCCGTGTTATTTTTTTCCCCCCCAGTAAATTTCCTTATGTTAGGGCCCAATTTTTTGGGGAAACTATATTGAGGGGGTAGAAATTTTTTTTAGTAAAAAATTTTTTTTTTTCCCGGGTTTGGTTAAAATTTTTCTCTGCTGGAAAATAAAATTACTTTTATTGAACCCATCTACAAAAAACTTTTAGAAAAACCCCCCAAACGGGGTAGCTTTTTTTTATTTCAAAAAAAAAACCTCCCAAAAGGGTTCCCCCCCTTTCCCCTGAAAAAATGGAATAAAAAACTTTTTATATTCTATGTTCAAAAATGAATAATATGATATCAGTAAATTTTTACCTTGCAGCAAATTTTTGTAAAAGCAAACAAGGGGGGTGTCAAAAGTTTCATAAGGGAAATTTTCAAAAAGTTTTTAAAATCCCTTTTTTTTTTCCCCCGTTTTACCAGGGCTTTTTGGGGGGAAAGTAATTGTTTTAAAAAATTTTGGACCCGGAAAAAAAAAACGGCATCCAGAAAAAAATTTTTTAATTGGGAAATTTTTTTAAAAGGCCCTTTGGCAAGAAAACAGTTTAAAGGGGAATTTCTTTTCCCCTTAAAAACAAAAGAGAAAAACCCAAAAAAGGGGAAAAGTTAAAAAAAGGGTCAATGTTCCAAAAAAATTTTAAACATTCAAAACCCCAAACCCAAATACCCCCCCAAGCCCCCCAAGGGAAACTTTTCCCCAAAAGGCTTAAAAATTTTCATATTTTAAAGGGCCCTTTTTTTAAAAAAACCTTTCACAGCTTCCCGGGTCACCTTTAAAAATTTACCCATAAACCCCCCCCATTTTTTCCCTAACCCGGGCCTTTTCCCCCTGCCCCCCCGAAAACCCGTAATTTGGGGGGGTCACTTTTCCCTAAAAATGGGGAACCCGCTTTTTTAGTTAAAAAAAGGCCCCCCCTTCTTGAAAAAAAAACCCGGGCCCCAAAAGCAATTCCCTTTTTCTTCATAATCTTTTTTTCCCTAAGCAAGTTTTCCTAAAACACCCCCTTTCCCCCTTTTTTTAAAAGGGGGCCCATTCTCCCATTTATTGGGAAGGGGCAAGTTTTACGGCCTTTTTAAAGTTTTTAATTTTCTTTCAAAAATGCCCGGGGGTTTTAAAAGCATTTTTTGGGGGGATTGTTTCTTTAAATTTAAACAAAAAAAATTTTTTTTTTTCTAAACCTTTGGGGACTTTAAAACTTTTTTTTTAAAAATTGTTGTGTTTACCTTTGGGGAAATCTGAAGGGGCCAAAAAAACCTTTGGTTTGCAAACAAAACCCCCAAACCAAAAAATGGTAGGGCCCGGGCCCCCACAGTCTGTTAACCCCCCTTTTAGCACCCAAAAAAAAAAAAAAAAGATACAGGGAAAGTTTCAAAAAACCCGGGCCATCCTGGGGGGAGAAATTTCCTAAAAAAAAAATTTCCAAAAATCAATTTTTAAACCAAAAGGGATAATAAAAAAAATTTTTTTTCAAAAAAGGGGGGTTTTTAATTTTTTTGGGGGGGGGGATTCCCGAAAAACCCCATAAGTACCTGGGGGCTTTGGAAACTGGGGGATTTTCCCACAGGGGTTTTAAATTACCCCGTACTTCAAATTCCCTTACCTTTTACAGATGCCCCATCAAAAAAAAAATTTGTACCTTTCCTCTACAAAACCCCTAAAAAAAATTTAAAAAAAACCCTCACTGGTTTTTTTTTTACTAAAAAAAATCTGGTGATTGAAAAACAATTTTTTTTTGTGGTGTCCCCAAAAATGCGGGTTCCCTGAGAGTTGTCACTATCCCCAAATTTCCCTTGGGGACCCCTGGTTTTGAAAAATGGTTTTCTTTAAAATTTTAAATTGTATGTTTTCCCTTAAACTTTTTTCCCTAAATTTCTTAATGGTTTTTACTTCTGGTAAAAAGAAAAAAAAAAATTTAAAAACCCTTTTTTTTGTCCCTTCAAAAGGGGTATAAACAAAAAGGGGGTTTAAACGCTTATTAGGTTTGTCTGTTTTCCCTTTAAGCTTTTTATTTTTTTCAAATTACTGGGAAATTTCCCCCGGGGCGTTTCTTTTCCCCCCCGCTGGGTGGTTTTTTTAAAATTGGGGAAGGGGGGGGGGGGAAAAATCAAACCTCCCCCTTCCCCCTGTTTTATTCTCGCTTTTCGAGGGCATTTGTTTTTAAAAAAACCCCCCCCCCTCCACTCATTTTGTGGGTTTCCCCTTTCCTTTTTTCAGTCTTAATTTTTTAAGAGCTGTTTTTTCAAAACCCCAGGCCCCGCATTCAGTTTTAAAATAGGGCCCTTTTATGGAAAAATCAGGGGCCCCTGATTTTTCTTCTTCTATGAACCCCAGAGGGACTGATCCCCCTTTTTCTTTCATTTCCCCCAGGCCTCATTTTTAGTCTAGAAAAACCTTTTTATTTAAAATTCCCGGGGCACTGAAACTCTTCTCCTCCTTTAACAGGGTGGGGGTTTGTTACAGTTTTAATTTTTTTCTTTTGAAAATCCTCCCCCCAGCACGAATGTCCCCCCCCTTTTTCTATGTTTACACCCAAAACCCCCAAAGGCCCCAATTTTGTTGTTTTTCCCGAAATTTTAAAAACAGCTTCAAGTGTTTACTTTAGGAGCTGGTGGCTTTTGCAGATTGAAAAAAGGTTTCCGGCCCCTTACACGCAGGGGGGCATTGGGGGAAAACCCAGGGGACAAATTTTTTTGCTGGTTTTTTTTTTTTTTTAATTTTATTTTTTTTTTTTATTGGGGAAAAAGTTTTTAAAAAAACAAAAAAGGGGAAAAAAAAAAAATCCTTGCATAGGCCCCATGGAAAAAAATGGGGGCACCCCAGGGGGCCAGTTTGGGGGTAAAAAAAATTTAAAAAGGGAAATTTAAAGGGATAAATGTTTTCATTTCCCAAAGGGGGTATACCCTAAAAAAAAAAAACAAAAAGTACCCCCCCAAAAAAATGTTGTGAAAAAATACCTTTTTAGCTAGGGAAAAAAAAAAAACTATTTAAAAACAAAAGGGGCAGGGGGACAAAAAAGGGGAAAAAAAAAAGAAAAAGGGGGGACAAGGAAAGGAAAAGCCCTTTGGGAAACCCAAATCCCCCGGAAAATTTTTGCTGTTTTTTTAATTGTAGAAAACAACTTCAGTGTCAATGAGGGAAAACTGGTGGCTTTTAAAAAGGGGGTGAAAAAATTTTGCCGGGGGCCCCCCCCCCCCCCCCAAATTTTTGAGGGGAAGGGGGGCAAGGGGAATTTCAAAAGCTCCCTGAATACACCGGGGGGGCCCGGGGGGCAGAATTGTAAATTAGGGGAAGGGGCCGTTTAACCCCCTGAAAAAGCAAAAGGGGGTGGAAAAACCAAAAAAGGGACTAGGGAAAAAAGTGTTTTTCCAAAAAAAACGAAAAAAAAGAAAAAAAAAGGGGGGGAACCCTTTGAAAACAAGGGGGAAAAAAATTTTGGGAAAAAGGGGTCCAATTGCAAAGTTGCCCTTTTTTTCCCCCAAATGTTTTCCTTACCGAAGACCATTTTAAAAAGAAAAGATACCAAAAAACCCCCCTTTAAAAGAAGGGGGGCCCCTGAGGCACAATACTTAAAGGGGTTTTCTCACCACAATGATTAGTTTTTAACATGTAGGGAAATGTACAGTAAATGAAGACTTTTACCAAATACATTGCATTTTTGATTTTGCTTTGTCAGGATATAAAGAAGATTTTATCTCATCTTGGAGTACACAAGTGTCTGGTTACCTACCATCTCTCCCCACCCCTCTCTCTCCTCTATCTCTTATATGATTGCTCCAAGTTGCCGTCATTTAGTTAGTTCGACCATAGTAAGTTACTGTGCAGGGTCTTATTTCTAGAAATGGAGTTAGTTTACCTAACTAAATAAGAAGCTTTGTCTCTTTAGAAATCTGTACCCTTGTGTAGTACATTTTGTAAACCTTTTGCACTCATGTCACTAACAGGAATAACTAGGAACAGCAGAGCTGATATGCCAATCACTGCTATAGACCCACTCACAGCCTGAACAGAAAGTGTGAGCCTAAAGCTACCTGTGGCTCTGTGAAATTGCATGGTAATAAAAACAGCTTTAATACAAGAACAGAAAGTACACAGCACCCCTGACACACAAAAATCTTCCACACAAGCCTCTCAAATGCAAACAATAAATATTAAAAACAATGATAAACTATTTCTTTATATTAATACATTTTTGTTCAGCAAAACTTTTTATCATTATCCTCATAAAAATACAACATTGTAGGATCTCTGCTTAACGAGTTCTTCTAGTTCATATCAAAGCTAAAAAGAACAATGAAAGTGTTTTGTCAATGGTAAAGCTAAAATAACAGTCTATCCAGTTCAGAAGCTGTTTCATGCAGTAGTACCCAAATCTATAGTGATTTTCCATCTTTTGTGCTTTATTACAGCTCTACATCAATGAAAATGCTGGTCACATAACATGTGTGCTTAATATGTTAGCAGGAATAAGGACTGATTTACATTCCTTCAGAGCCTATGGTGCAGATTCCGTCAGAAATAAAGGATAAATAGCCCAGAATGCATCACTATTTTTCTGTTAAAAACGACGGCTATCAGGGCAAAAACCCAATGGAGTCCATTGTAGTCAACGGGTTCTATTGGGCTATGTTGGAATCCATCATTTAACGCACTCACCAGAGCCTCTGCAATGAAGGCTCTGAACAAAATCTATAACGCAGATGTGAACTAGGCCTAAAGCACTTATATAGTTTGTTAGTCATAATTCAAGCTTAATGTTTTTAAGACAATTTTCAGGTCACAAGGAAGACTGAAGAAAAATTCCTCAATAGATATGTGAAGGTCTCATATCTAATTCTGGAAACATTTAGTTGCAATTATCAATGCTAATGGTAATGCAACTACATAGGTTTTAGAGGTAGTTACTTTCTTTATTTGTAAAAGGGGTTGTCTTATTAGAGACAACCTTGTTTTAGAATGTGACCAATGGAAGAAACTGACAGCCAACAGTTCACAAGAACTGCATGGAAAATATCACACAATGTTGTGGCAAATCTGAGGAAAGCCAGTCCTTGTAATACAAGGATGGTTTGAATCGGTCAGAACAAAGTCTACTCATACATAGTTGGAGGGAGGGGAGTGCATATTGACAGGAGATGGCTTCATAAGACAACTCCTTTAAAAATACAAATGCAGCAATAATTTAAAACTGTTATGTTTTTACACTTCGGGCCTCATTTATGAAAACTAAGTGTAACCCAGGGGGCAAAAGAGCAAATTGAAGGTGCAAAGAAGGCCTGTATTAGATAAAACACACATTTTTAATAACAAGCATTCTGAAAATTGCTTACTTTACAGTAATTGGCCCTTGCCGGAATTACCCCTTTAACAGAAGTTTCTAGAAATGCGCAAATGCTTCTGATTATATTTGCCTTGCTCAAAAAACTCTAGTACACTAGTTCAATTTAGGTTACAAAGATAACTCTACTTAGAGAGATGATCTGAAATTATCTAAATCACAAAGGACATTAAAGAACATTAATCTTATTTATAGCTAAGTAGTTATTTGAAGCCCCCTAGTTTGGGGATTTACCTACATACTGTCTTAGGGAATTTAACTACTTCCTATATTGGTATACAAAACAAGACTAAGGGAGACATATATAGAATTAGGTGCATGGAAGTTCATTTTCTCATCTTTCTTTCAGTGTATAATGCACCTGAATGTATGAAAATAGTTTTTGTGTGCTCATAAATGGTGTCTAAAGTTCATCATGCGTCGCCTGTGTGTTAGGCGCTTTATGGAATTTAGGCGCATTACTAATGCGCCAAACATGTGTAAAGGCTAAAGATAGGCTGGAAATAGCATGTCAGTGAATAGAAACTGATCCCAGCAAGACCTGTGGTGCGCTGGCTCTTGTTGTATGTAGAAGAAAGGGTGAAAGCAGCAAAAATAAACTTCAAATTTAATGTAGTAAAAATTAAAAATGTAAAAATCTCAAAATCATCAGTGGGTTATTTCATGTAAAATTAGTTTTAGGTTCTATTAAATTTAAATACATTTTAAAGGAGATAACTTTATATTTTTGGGATATTATACACTTTGTATTAATATTATATGATACATATTTTTATTAAATTAAAATAATATAATTTTACATAGTGTGATCATTATCATAAATTACTTTTTATTATTGTACTGGTGTAAGTTGAGAAATGTTGGACATTTTTTGCCCTGATAGCAAAACCAGTTCCACTTCGACTACTCTGGCTCTGGCAGACCACATTGAAACAGGTCCAGGGCAGCACGTCAAGTAGGCAGGGACAGTGGGCTGGGTTCCAGTCAGGGCTCACTGTATCTCCCTTGACGTGTCATGTATGGTGTATTATTCAGTCACTATGTGGTGGTGATATGTGGTCATGGTGTGGCAGTATTAATCAGTCACTATGTGGTGGTGATATGTGGTGGTATTATTCAGTCACTATGTGGTGGTGATATGTGATCATGATGTTGCAGTATTATTCAGTCACTATGTGGTGGTGATATCTGGTGATGGTGTTGTTGTATTATCCAGTCAGTATGTGCTGGTGATACGTGGTCACGGTGTGGCCGTATTCTGTCACTATGTGCTGGTGATATGTGGTCTTAGTAGGACATTGGTACTATTAGCCTGGGATTCTGGTTTTGTAAAGCAGTTATTTGGTAACTGTATGACTATTATGTAATAGTTTTATACGCAGCACATTGTGTTAAAGCTTTTTGTGTATCTTGGATTTGGTTAATGGTGATGCACTGTGTCGCATCGTGGCGCATTATGTTACGGGGGTGGGAGAAATTTTTTTCACCCCGCCCTTAGTGCAATTTAGCCTAAGAACAGCTCTGGCTATGGATATAGTATATCAGGCAGCACAGAGACTACCACTGTTTTTTTTACACCGCTGAGGTCTTGGATTCAAATCTCACCACAGACAACATCTGCGTAGGGATTTTATGTTCTCTCTATATATGCATGGGTTTTCTCTGGGTATGTCAATTTCCCCACACACCAAGAATGTACTCATGGGTTAATTTGAAATTAAACTGTGAGTCCCAAGGGGTACAGGGACCAATGTGAATGAAGACAATCTCTGTACAGTGCTGTGGAATATAGCAGTGCTTTATAAATTAATAAAATAAATAAATGCCACTGCAATAACTCTGGTAGGGCTCCACAGTGACGTGCTGTAAAATCATTAAAGCGGCTATCCACTTTCATAAAACTATGTTTAAATCGGACCAGAGCAGTGAAAAAAAGAAAGAAAAAGTGATACCACCTGGTCCTTTGCTGAAGTTTTGGTGCTACCATCTTCACTTTCAGGCTCTCATAGTGGGAGAATGGAGTGTGAGCCTCTCCTGTGTGTTGGGATGAGAACTCGGAGGTATAGAGGAGCAGATCCTGGAGAGCTCTGAAGTGGCAGTGGTGTGGAACTGGAATAAAAGTATCACTTACTGTTTTTTTTCTCGCCCGACCACTGACCCTTATTAATACAATTGTTATAAAATTGGACATCTACCATTTATACAACATCAGATCAAGGAGAAGGAAACCCATAATTAAAGACAATGTTCAGCGGCTTACATTGTTACTTAGGTCAGTTTCTTTGGTTAAGGGTTCATAAAGAATTTGATTGTGGCATTGTGATATGACCTTATTGTTATGATATAAAGAAAAACGACATGTACAATTTATATGGTCTAAATTCTTACAACTATAGCTCGATTTTGTTCTCCACATTGAGGTTACAATGGTTGGCCACAATTTTACTGTAACCAAATTCATTGTGGAGCCCTAACCTAAAGGATGGCATTTTGGTTGAAGGATTGTGTAAACTGATGAACATTGATCTTACTTTCCATCACATTTGGGTTTCTCTCTATGGTCTATGGCTAGTTACTTTTCTCATTGCCTTTTGCCTAAGCAATAAAATCCCATTGACAAATTTCTGGCAGCTTATTTTCTAGCCCATAAATTTCAACCTACATTTCCATGTAGACTTGTAAACTGTATATTAGGGAGTTTAACGTTTGTAAATTGCTTATTGGCAAAATGTAGAATTTGACATCCTGATGCTTTTATTTTAATGGTGAAGTAAGCGTATACTGAATGTGTTTTACATTGTATTGAACATAGGTATTCAGAAGATTTACTGCACTTTCAGTATTTTTTTAAATTTATATTTTTTTAATTGCAAATGATTCTTCGTACCAGATCAAAAGCATAGAAACAGGACAGAACACAGTAATGGTGGAATGTATGTGGATTGAACAGAATTTGAAGCTACATCTCTTTACAAGTCTGTAAAAATGTCTATAAAAATAACTTCTCGTGCATACTTTCATATTCAGCAAAAGGAAGGAAATGCATTTTTTATTTGTTACATGGGAAATTGAGTTAGAATGTCATTTGTAAAGAAAATTTGACATAAAACTTTAAAGGTCAGATTACATGATATGCCTTTCTGTTATGTACACAATGCATTAATTTTACTATAATAACATTCCTATGTAGTTTTATTTTCATCTCTTGTACTAATTGATTCATACTCGTATTTTAACAGCTTACAGCATGAATAATATATCTAAAATTTAAGTGTGGATTTTTTTGCTTTAATTTCAGCAATTTTAAAATGTTTTATTAGTATTCTAATTTATACTGCTGTTAAACCAACTGGTGAATTTTCCCAACTAACCTCTTTTTGCCAGTTGTTCTCTCCCTTTTAAGCTTCAAAGTCACATGGGTTCCGAATCAGGTTTTCAAAACAACAATAATATGTGAATACTGCTATGGGTAATGTGACACATACATCTACCAGAACAGTTAATACGCCGGTTTCTATGTTCCTGAATGTATTCATTAATACAGTGTGAGAATACCCAGTATAATATAATATAAAGAAAATACAAAAAACAGCGGGCGCTCTCGTAGTGAAGTACAATTTAAAAAGCGTTATAATAGAACAATCAGTCTCTAACCTTTATTAGGTTGTGCATAAAGGTGGGGCACAAACTCTCCCGTTAGGCAGGGGGAAAACAACCTAGTCATCACGTTCCACCATGCAAATTCTGCTCACCGTGAGCTCCCCCGTCACATTTCCCGCACACAATCCGCAGGCAAAGCTTAACTGAACCGTACACCAGATGCGAGTCCTGTTCCAACTCCTCTCATGATTTGCTGCCTACTCCCAGACCAAACCACCATAGGTGGGGTAAGAGAAAACAATGAACCATGTATTTCAGAAACTGAACATCTTGTTGCACAAGGACTCGCCATGAACAAAATGACAAGGGAAAGTTTCCGGCGCAAACAGGTACGAGTTAGGAAAACTTGTTAATTAAAAAAAGCAATATATTTAATGTAAAACAACGTGTTTCGTCAAAAGTGACTTCATCGGGTTTTCTTCGTCAAATATTCACATACGTGGTATTTAAAATCTAGTTTCTACCTAAGTGGCGGTGTCTTAAACGTATCTTAAAAGTTACACCTATTAACCCTATATTGATCCATAAAAAATACAATTTATAATATAACAAAAGACATAAGTAAAAACCTATTCTGACAGTTTATCTTACAATAAGAAATATATTAGTGAAAAGTATAATCAACAAAAAAAAATACTTCAACTACTCAATTTCACTTAAAAAAAAAAAAACAAAGGAAAAAGAACCTTTTTTAAAGTCTGCATGATACAAATGTTATTTATGACTACATGAGTGCGGCACTACCAGAAAATAGAAGAATACACGTTCCCATTCGTTCAGTTATCCGCAGGATGGACGTAAAAATTGCACTGGGAAATTTTAACTTCAACAACAAGCTAGGTGTTATGCTAAATTAGATTATAGCTGAAAAAATACCCTAAAAAATTATAGCTCATAGCTTTTTAAAAAAGTCTAGAAAGCTAACACAGGAGGAATGTCTATATGGGAAAGAAAGATAAGAAACCCCCCTGCATGGAATATAAGTGCTTGAATCAAAATAATCAAAAATAAATAAAACCTGTTTTAAAACAAATCCAGCCTATGAAATAAAAAAGGTAAAGAAAAGTATAAAGTATTAATTTTATCTGCTAGATACAGTAAATCACATAGGAAAGATAGGAGAGAGTTTGCCAGCAAACATTGCATATCCCTTCTAAATGATCCATATTTTAAAAAGATATTATTTCAGCTAATCCAGGCATCACTTTTTCATCGTGTGCAATGACGACAAAAGAAATAGTGGATAGATAAAAATATTTATCCTTCCTGACAATTCCGAATAAATAATGTTATACTAAAAATATAAAAATTCAAATAAAAATAAAAATTGAAACCGTATGAAATAACCAGATAAAATAGGAAGTCATAAAATTTGAAAAAAATATGTAAAAAATATGTGTGCAATAATATTTAAAAGTTAATAAATACTATTCCAATATAACAAAAGAAAAAATTATCAATTAGATTCTAACCTCTAGATTGTGGAATTAGTTTTAGGTTCCATCCATCTTTCTTAGAGAGTTGTCTCCCCCTGTGCCTACAACAGTGGGGGCCGCTACAACACAAAAATTGAGAAATAGTAATTAATACACGTAAATAAATACTATAAAGAGGATACGAATCACCATAGTGTATCCAGTAACATTTTTTCATCTTTTTCATCATGCAGACTACATGGAAAAATTAAGGTTACTATTATAGATTATATCAGCCAACAGTACCGCGATATGATAGAATTATTAAACAAAAAGGAATGTAATTGAATTTACTATTTATGTTTGCAGTACAACTCAGCTCTTTAATGTTCCTGAATGAGGCTATGGGAAGTTTAATAAAAGATTAAGGGGGAAAGAGAGAAAAACAGGAAAGATCTTTCTAAAAAAAATTATATTTTTTAAAATAAAAGTACTTTTCTAATATTTTAAATATATTTTTTTCTTATATATTCTTCTTGATAAGAAAAACTGTCTGTTAGACTCATCGGTTTTTAATTGTGTACGCTTCTTGTCTGATATATATTACAGCGTATGTAATTTTTTTATTGGATAATATAGGGTTAATAGGTGAACTTTTTAAGATACGATTTAAGACACCACCCTTAGGTTAGAAAACTTTTTCAAATACCATTACATGTATATTTTGATAGAAAACCTGATGAAGTCGCTTTTGACGAAACGCGTTGTTTTATATAAAATAAACTTGCTTTTTTTCATTAACAAGTCTCCTAACTGTTACTAGTGTGGCGCGGCGAAAACTCTCACTACTGTCATTTTGTTCATGTAGTCTGTGTGAACAAGATTCAGGTTTCTGAATACAG
Organism: Phyllomedusa bahiana; assembly: GCA_025379985.1. Taxonomy (NCBI): domain Eukaryota; kingdom Metazoa; phylum Chordata; class Amphibia; order Anura; family Hylidae; genus Phyllomedusa; species Phyllomedusa bahiana. Next base: position 20,368 of record JAODAL010011549.1, read on the forward strand.
GTTCACAGTATAATATAATGTAAGAATACCCTGTATTGCTGCACATATTCAGGAGGCTATTGTCATGATTAAGAATTAGTCTAGGGATCTGGCTAAGCCATATAGAAATGATGGGCGGCGACATGGTAAATTGAACGGCGGCCAGGAAGTCTGCAGTCTTTTCAGCCTGAAAACTGGCACAGATCCGTTTGCTCTATTTTTACATTGCCCATACGGCGTATCAGCGACTTTTGTAATGATCCTTATTCATTTCCGGTGCATTCAGGAACCGTAGGTGGGTCGGTCAACTATAATCCGATAACCGAAGGCTATAGAATTATCGCTTCAGTACGCAAATCTAGGCGCAATACTGCTGGAACAGGTAAACCACTTTCAAAGTGGTTTACCTGAGCCAGAAGTGTCTTCTTAGCGCTAGAGTGTGCCTGATTTATGACCCGTTGTAAAGAGGGTCCATAAATCAGGTGCATACTACACTATTATAATGCGCATGAAAATTTGCATCTTAACGCCAAAAATCATACATGTTCCTCCCATTTTTCCTATAATATGCATCAAACTTATGTTTATCTTGCAGTCGCGCAACCCTCCCAGACCCTTCTATTGAACTACATCTCAGTACCACATATGATCAAAAAAGTAAAACACCACATGGCTGCTGGGAGGTATACCCCGGTATTTCGGACTATAAGGCGCAAACCGGTACCCATAATTAAGTGGCGCATTAAACATTGAGCGTGCAATTAACATTAGAGAGCTCCGTTCATATAAAGACCTACAGGAACGCTATAAGGCGCAACTCGGACTGATAAGGCCAGCTGCATTAAATGAAACAAAGTTCAGAGCGAAAAACGAGCCAAACACTTTATCCACCGGCTTTCACAATACCTCTCAACGTTGTAAAAGCGTTGTAACAAAAATCAATACCTTACAGTACTTTTTAACAGTTCATATTCCCCCATCCCACCAAATCCATCAAAATTCTTCATTTTCAGTGTCAGAAGTATAAACAGTTGCAACGATTTTCTCTGCATCAAAGCATGTCTCGGGTCCCCCCACTCTATCATTATCTGAGTCCATTCTCGGTTGCTGCTGCTTAGCACTTCAGTGGATGATTCCAACCTCATTCTTGAACAGCTTTGGATGATTCTGGAGAGCATGATAACCTCTCCACAGCATCCAACATCCACTTTGCACATAGTTGGGCATAAAAGCTGGCACAGCTGTTCCTCCCTGTTTATTGGTGGAATGTGTGGTCCCACCTTCTGTCATCCAATTCTCCCGATGCGAAATACTCACACAAATATACCTAAAAAGCCCAGATGAACACCAAAAACTACCGATGGTCTGGAGCACTTAGTTTAATCCCACATTCCGGAATAACAGTCAAGCTAGTATGCGAAAGGTTATCTATCACTTGGGCCTTATGACAGGGGAAATCGGACAAAGTGTGCAGCCGCAGGGTATTCACACAGCCCATAAGGTGGATAGGGATTGGAGAAAAATCCAACCGCGTCCTCTTGAACATAGACTCCTCAGCCACTCACGTCATAATCTCGCTCCACGCTGTCCAAGCCCTTTGGGTTAGCGCCTTGATGAATGGACACCAGCTGTAAACCTGTTTTCTGTAGTGCGAATAGTCTTCTCTACAAATGACCATGGGAGTATGTTTCTGGCCATTATGCCCAGACAAGGCTGAGAACCACAAGTGAAAAAGGACTTCTCATGTCCTGATGGTACGTATAGAGACCATAGTATGTACTGGTCCCTGATTTTACTCAACATAACGATTACAGTGGATATCAAAAGCAGATGGGAGACCTCAATCCAAGTCTTATGATGTGTTCTGGCTGGAATTCTTTCACTTATCTTGATCAGCATAGGTTGCGGAAAATGGCATGCTTCCTCTCATAATCATTGGCAGCTGCTGGCAGACAGTAGTTTTGGAGCGAATGGAGAGATTACGGCTTATCCATGAAACGTAAAGCCACCACTGAAGGACCACCTGAAAGTCCTGCTCCAGTACGCGTGCATAATGGCCTGTGCTGTTGAGTCGTAATAGAGAGAGACAGTGGATACGCTTCTAGCTGTCGCTTCTCTCTGTCAATAACCCACTGTTCTAGTTTTGTCCCTCCAGATGTGGCCACCTTTCTGCTTTTATGAATCCTCTGCAAACTCAGTTTGAGTCTTCTTTATACCTGGCGCAGGGCATCTTCTTGTTTCCTCCACTTACGCACAGATCTAAGAACAACTGATAGAGACCCTGTACAAACACGGGAAACATTGATTCATTAATGTCTGAAAGTTCTCTGGCAGCTGCTCTATTTCCAATGCCTACTGCATGACTTATATCTTTAAGCTAAAATCAGTCATCATAAGCATGTCTCCTTAAACAGGAGGCATTTTCGGGTAGTGTGTGGTAATAAAAAACAATTATACAGTACGGAATTGAATAGCACAAGGACAATGTTGAAACAACACAGTGATAACTCTGCCCACAGAGCTGTACAGTATCACCTGCACGTAATGACGCTTCTGACTATGGTAGCCGAATAGGCGCATTCTTCATTTTTTCATGCCGTATTTGACCGCCGCTGAATTGCAGCTGGCAAAGACGGCCGAATTCTTACAATGGTCCCTGCCACTTATTGTGCCTTATTTCGCGAACGTAATCACCCGCTGTAAATGAATGGGTTGTAAATCCGCCTCTCAAATACGCACCAAGGTGGCTCCACTTTATTTATGCGAACTGATTTTGCACTGATTTTTGTAACGATTTTCCGAACGTAGTTTACTATTGTACATCAGAGATTGCAAATCAGATACAAATCAGTGTCACTAAATTAGCTAGTAAATACGTTCTGATACAAAAGAACTGAAACTCGAAGAGTAAGAATCAGAAAATAGAGTGGCTGCAGCCGGACTATAAGGCGCACATTTCGCTTTATAGGGAAAATCTTAGGCTTTAATGAGCGCCTTATAGTCCGAAAAAAACAACAGTAATTAACTTCATGAAAACCTGCAATTTCTCTTGGTATTGCTTCATTTTGTTCCTTACAACAGTTAAGGAAGTGTGATTTAAGACATGACTGTGGGTAGGGGTCATAGCATATTGGAGTGCAGAGGTAACCAAGACTGAATGGGCACAAAAGCTCTCCTGCCACAGTAAGAAGATACAAGCATTTTAATGCGACATGGTCGCTATGTGGGCCCATTTCCTTCTTGCACTAGGGCCCTTAGAGCTCACATACGACCCCTAGACTGTTGGGGCGTGTTAGCTTGAGGGATATAGTGAGACCCTTGGTTGGCACTCCACGCAACTCCTTCCGTCCCAAATCCTCGCAGTGATAGCATAAGATGACTAATGTGGAGTGGAGGAGTGGGGTCTAAGCAATATGTTTAAAAAGAACCCAGGGAGAAAGAGTAAAAAACTGAATCTCTAACATCTTCTAAATTGCATGCTGACCAATGCGCACAGGGAAGTCTGCCCTACAAAATAAGTGAACTAGATTATTAATTGCTGAGAAAAATCTAAGACATAGTGGATAACTGAGACATGGCTAGAAGAAGAGCATATAACTGGGCGTAGTCAACCTTACAGGGTTACAGTTTATTTTAGAAGAAGATCGTGGAACCTCCAGAAAGGAAGGTGGTATGTAGAAATCCTGTCGAAGCCCAACACTGCGGGAAAATATAGATACAGGAAATGAGCATGTGGAATCATTATTGGTAGATATACATGGGGGTAATAACAATAATATAATCTAGTAGGAGTCTGCTACAGGCCCCCAAATATAACAGAACCTATGGAAGATGTACTCCTCAGGCAAATAGATGAGGCAGCTAATCAGTATGAGGTTTTATTATGGTCGACTTTAACTACTCAGACATACATTGGGAATCTGAAACCTGTAGCTCTCATAAAGGAAACAGGTTTTTGTCAATAATGTGTCAATTTGTAAATAAAGATAATTACCTTTCCAAATGGTTCAGGAACCAACTATAGGAAAGGCCCTTCTATTCACTGATAGACCTGACAGAGTAACAAAGGTTCAGGTTGAGGGGCACCTAGGAAATAGTGACCATAATATAATAAATTTCCATTTATCCTTCAATAGAGTTTTTTGTCAACGAGCCACAAAAACACTCAGTTTTAGGAAGGCCAATTTTATCCTGCTTAGAAAGGCCCTAAACCTTACTGACTGGGACAAGGTGTTTAAAAATAGCAGAACAAATAATAAATAATAAATAGCAGAACAAATAATAAAACATCATAAGCCCCCACTGTGAGAGGTACATACCTTATGAGGCAATAAATAACAAAAATAAAGCGTTTCAGCTACTAAAACAGTACAGCAGTGAAGAGGCACTAAAAAAACTAAAAGGAAAAAAAATAAAATATGTAAAATAATGATAAAGGCAGCAAAGCTGGAGACAGAAAGACATAATGCCATAGAAAGTAAAACTAACCCAAAACTATTTTTTAACTATATAAATAGTAAAAAGATTAAAACAGAAATTGTTGGCCCTTTGAAAAGTAATGAGGGAAGTACTGTGGAGGGAGATGAGGAGAAAGCAAACCTATTAAACTGTTTTTTCTCCACTGTATTTACCGAGGAGAATGGCCTTCCTGTTGATGCGCAAAGGAATTAGTTAAATTCAAACTTAAATGTTTCTTGTCTAACCCAGGAAGAAGTGCAGCTCCGTCTTAAGAAGCTTTAAATAGACAAATCACCAGACCCTGATGGTATACACCCCCATGACCTAAGTGAGCTAAGAACAGGCCCCTATTCTTAATATTTATGGATTGGTATAATAATGGGGCATGCCCCAAAGGATTGGTGCATAGCAAATGGTGCTAATATTCAAAAAGGTGTCAAATGTGTGCAAGTGGGTAAGCAACTGGTTCAGAAAACAAAGAGTAGTAATTAATAGTACATACTCAGACTGGATCCCTGTTACTAGTGGGGTACCCATAGGGTTCAGTATTGGGCCCTATCCTCTTTAATATTTTCATTAATGATCTTACACATGTATTGCACAGTAGAATATCGATCTTTGCACATTATACTAAGCTCTGTAAAGTAATCAACACAATAGAGGATAATGTGTCATTACAATGGGATATGGATAAGTTGGAGGCCTGAGCAGAGAAGTGGCAGATGAGGTCTAACACAGATAAGTGCAAGGTAATGCACATGAGGAGGAAAAATACATTCCATGATTACATGTTAAATGGAAAAACGCTTGGTAAAAGTGACGGACTTGGGTGTCAGGCAGCAACTGCCAAGGCAAATGGGATCATGGGTTGTATTTAAAGGGGCATAGATGCATATGATGAGAACATTATTCTCCCATTATTCAAGTCACTGGTTAGACCATACATGGAAAATTGTGTACAGTTTTGGGCACCAGTGCAAGGCGGGCAACAAAAATAATAAAAGGACTGGGTGGACTGCAATACCCAGAAATATTATCAAGATTAGGGTTATTTAGTATAGAGAAAAGATGGCTTCGGGGGATCATAATAAATATGTTTAAATATATTAAAGGTCAATATAGAGATCTCGCTCAAGATCTATTTATACCCAGGACTGTATCCAGAGCAAGGGGGTATTCTCTACGTCTTGAAGAACGAAAGTTTCTACATAAACATAGAAAGAGATTCTTTACTGTCATGGTAAATTCTATGACAGAATTCAAAAAGGGTCTGGATGCATTTCTGGAGCATAATAATATAACAAGTTATAGTGTCTAGGATTCTGGAGAAAGGGCATTGATCCAGGGATTTATTCTGATTGCCAGATTGGCGTCGGGGAGGAATGTTTTCCCTAAAGTGAGGATAATTGGCTTCTACCTCATGGGGGTTTTTGACTTCCTCCCTCAACACTTTTGCAAAACAGGCTGAACTGGATGGACGTCTGTCTTCTTCGGCGTTACAAACTATGTAACTATGTAACTATGGTGCACTCCCCTGTATGGTGCACCACTCCTGAGCCTTTTGCCAACTCCAAAGACATCCTAATTTCCCTGCCACAAAACGGTCATCGTTGACCCCTTAACGATGGCCTTTCCTCCAAACCTGAAGTGCCAATTTTAAACCCATCAATTCCCATTGCGCTAAGATGCACACCGTCTTCCCTCAAAAAATCCACAGAAGCACCTTTCAGATCATGATGACGCACAACTTAACCCCCATTTCTCTTAAAGAAACCTCCCCACCTCTTTATTCAGCACCATACAGCAAACTCTCCTCGCCACAATGTTTGATCATGCGACTAAATGTAACAAGTCCATTTTAACGTTCTTTATCAAATGATGTGAAGGGCTTAAGGCCAAATCATTCCCTCCAGCATGGATCACCAAAATGTCTGGATAAATGTCCATCCCTGCATAAAATTGTATCTCTGGCAGGGTCCTACTCCACAGCATCCCTCGCAGCCATATCCACCTGACTTGTAAAGTGTCCCGGCCAAAACCGAGCCTTGCGCTCTGACATCAGCTCTCAATGCACCCCAGTACACAAATGTCCCAGAATCTAAGCCAGGCATCTGGGAGTTCCTAAAACAAAAACTACAAGACCAGAATGCAAAAGTGGTTAACAACCTCCAATGCTCCCACATTCTAAAGAAGCAACTGTAAGCCAAACTTACCCTTTAAAATATACCAAATCCCACCGCTGATTCACTTAATTACTCCCTCACTGAGCCCCCACCTTGCTGCCTCAGTGGCGTCCCCAATGTGAAACAAATATGTCCCAAATTCCCGTTCCAGTAAGCACAACGCCTGTAATATGTGGCAAAACATCCCCAGAAACTGATATATGGATAAAGAACACCTATCCTGGTGAATCAACAGCCCCTTTCCCAGCTGGGGTCACACCCCTTAAAAATGCTCCCCACAGGTCACTGGGCACAATGTCTATCCCACGAGCTGGAATAGACTGATCCGCTACCCTTGGCCCTTCAGTTCATCTTGGAATGTCACAATCGGCATACAACCTCTTCTCCAGAAACTTGCACATCCTCCAGCAACAATGCCCCCACTGCATTGCAACTGCTAGCCGTCGAAATCCAAAAAGCCCCCCAAAAAATGCCAGTGTGAAGGCCCCCGAAACAAAAAACCTCATAATCCGTAAATGCCTCAACTTCCACCCGTTAACATAATTTCCAACAATGGCAATGAAACCAGTCGATGCAAATCACTTCTGCTGGAATGCCTCCTGTACACCTTCAACACCTGTTGTACCATAAATCACTTAGTAAAATCTCTCACCTCATAAGCTTATGTCAAAAAGCTACCGTAGAAACTCTCGTGGACACCCCCCAAAAAGACACCTCTTCTCCAAAAGCCAAACCTATCCAGTATAACAAAACCAACACCAATTTATCAGAAGACATTCCTGATCTAACCTTTCTGAAAAGGGCCTCCCAACTAGCCCATTCCAAGGCGACGCTCCATAGATCCAAAGGGTAATTCCTGCTGTTAACCCCCTTGGTCATCAGCAAGGACCCGCCATTGAAATCCTCCCAAAAACTTTCCCAAACTTCTAAATCCTCCCAGTGAAACTAACTCTACTGTCACCATGGCCAAACAGCAGCAAAAAACTCTCCCCATTGGCATGATTTGATACACAAAATTAAGCTCCCCCAACAACAACTGAACCTGCTGCAACTGAACCTTCCGATTCCTGCGCACCCGCTAAACTGTCTCCAACAAATCCCGAACCTTATCTTTCAGCAACAGCCACTCCATAACTACTGTATCAATCACTATCCTTAAAAATTTTACTTCTGTACCTAGTCCTTCAGTCTTATTCTCTGCCAGTGGCCACCTGTTCCATAGTACTAGGTAATGAAGCACAGAAATCCATCTGGCCTTTCACTTCACCACCCATTCCAAAAATGTACTAAGCGCCTCAAAATAGGCACAACAAATGGAGCAACCCATCTCCAAACAATGATCAACATAATAACCCCCATCCCAACAAAACCCTATTAATTCAAAACTCTCTGGGTGAACCGGCAACAACTGAATAGCCGCCTCAACATCCGTCATAGCCAACAGAGTCCCCTGCCTAAAATGTTGAACCCACAACACTGCCCTATCAAAAGATGCATAAGACACCAAGCACAAACTTGGATCAATCACATAATTTACCGACTCCCCTTTTAGGTGTGGTAAATGGCTAATAAGCTGAAATGTGTTTGGCTCCTTCTCAGGCACCAGCCCCAATGGCGAAACCCGCATACCCAGCAACGGCGGAACCGAAAATGGACCTGCTATACGTCCCAACTCAACTTCCTTGTCCAGATTCACTATAACCACGTCGAAGCCAAATTGCAATAAACCACCCCCGAAGAACCCCCCCCATTCGGAATCGAAAAATCCCTAACTAGAACCCTCCAACAACAAAACTGCTACCGGTCTATTTGGATACATTTCAAGGTAAGGCCACATCACTGCCACCTTCACTGCCACCTTCTTTCTCCCAAACTTGCCAACCTTACCTCTTCTGCATCTGGAACACTTATGCTTAAACCAGCATTCCGCACTGAGCTTGTCCTTCATTAAATTGCCAGCAGCAACCTTTGCATGTTCTGGCCAAAGACCCAACTGCAGACGAGCCCTGGCCACTCCGGGAAAGGGCTGACCCCACCCCACCCGTTTGGCACAGCCATTAACTAAATCCACAAGCTAATATCCTTGTGATCCCAAAGCAAAGCCGGCCGCACCGCCTTGTCAAACTCCTCATCTTATATCAACCAAGCTGTCCCACTACGTATGGCACCCCAAAACTATCCATATAGCAAAACAAGGCTGAACAATTCTCCAGCACATTTTTCCTGATAACTCTCGCCAAAATTGCAAAGGCCTGTAGCCAATTTGTAAAAGTCCAAGAAATTAACTGGTACCTCCACTTTTCCTCATACTCACTCTTATATTTATCTTTCTTCATTCTATCCAAATTAAATTTTTCCAGCTGCAAAAGGGAAAATATCGCAATCTATTCATCTTTACAAATCTTCTCATTTACTTCTGGCTTCAGGTTCATCCCCAATCGGGCCTCAAAGCAAACATAAACTTGCCACTGTGCTGCATCTCCTAGACGCACCTCCTCCTGACTCTCAGCCCCTGGTGCCCCCCAATAATCCGACACCCAAAGAAGACAATGCCTCACGCAGCTCTTCCCCCATAAGTCTCTGTACACCCCCAACTGTGACCACCCCCTCCGCAGAACTACCAGGCCCCGCCTACACCTGTGTGGAAGATACAGCTGGGGACACTGGGGACAACCCACCCTCCTCTTCCCCAGAGGCGGAGTTTTGGGAAGCAAACAGCACTGCAGAATCTGCCCTCAGTAAAGATGGCTGCCAGCTCACCTCTTCTGGTGAGCCGCGACAATCACAGCCATGAGGCCTACATCCCTTACCGAGTGACTCTCACTGACTGTAGACATCTGCCGGGCTGTCGCCCTGACCGGAACTTCACCAGATGAGACAGCCACACCATGCCAACTCCTGCTGCGATGACACTAGGCGGGAAAGGGCAAGGTTGCACTTCGATGGGCTCTGCTACGACTCTGGATTCCTTCCAGTACTCTGGCCAGGCACATATGATCTCTGCCCGGCAACTGAGAGAGGAGGGTCCTTGCTGGGACTCCGCAACTCACACTGAACCCTAGGGGTGACCTCTGGGCTGAGCCGCAGCCTAACACCAGGGGCCACAGGAGGGCCCCCAGCACATGCATCAGCCTGCAACAACCAGTCGTGCAGCTACACCGTACAATGCTAAGCAACTGCTGTATGAACTGAGGTCAACTATTCAACTAGAGATGCGGACATGTTCAAACACAGGTAAGCACACTACTTTCCAAACAACTACACACATTGCCAACTGTTCCTAAAATGGCTTCCCATCTCCTACTTTTCTTTATAAAGCCCCTGCCCACTTTACTGTGCTCTTACACCCCTCCTGTCTCAAATTACTCTCCATAACCCCCCTTAAATCTCAGACCTCCCTGCTGCTTCCTCCAGTCATTCCACAATTCCCTACCCTGTAGTAAGGTGCGTTGTTTTTCATTAGTGTAGTGTGTTAAAAAGACTGTGCTGTTTTAAAAGGGACATGGCTTGTATATAAAAAAATCTTCATATGCAACATTTCAAAATCTCCCTAAAGACAATTTTTAAAAAGTTGGAAAGTATGACATGGGGGAAAAGGAATTTTGGGAAGAAGACTCCTCTGTCTAAGTATTGTATTGGCTGCTAAGTGTAGTCCTTAACTTCAAAAGTAGAGGAGTTAGGAGTCCTGATTCCTGACACCTTCAAAATGAGTCAACAGTGCAGACAGGCACTTGGGAAATCAAGTCGAATGCTTGACTGCATATTGAGAGTTAGGCTATGTCTCCACTGCACACAAAACAGGCTGTTTGTTCGGCGTTTTTCATTTTATAAAACCGATGAAAAAAACACTGAAAACAGATTCCTCAGACTTGTATAGTAAAAACGTCCTGTTGTCTCCACAGAACGTTTTTTTTTCTGCTCGTTTTATTTGCTATTTGTCTTTTGAAACATGTTGCAAAAAAACGACTGAGCAGGGCAGAAAATTTACTATTGGAGTCTATGTAAAGTGTCAGACTTTTTTTAGCGTTTTTGCAGAAATCTATAGCAATTATAATGCTTTGCATTTCTGCAAAAAACGCGTGTAAAAACGTGCAAAAGAACGCAAAATGCGGACTTTTTTCAGCAGCTTTTGACAGGCAGTGGACAAAAAACTCAGTTTTATGAACATTTTTAGGATTTAGTTTTCAGGTCGTTTTTTGGGTCCATTTGCCGGTGGGCATAATTTAAAAAATCCCAGAAAGAAGGAAACTGTAATCTCACTGTACAGAGTTCTAGTAAAACCACACTCAAAATATTCTGTTCAGCTCTGGGGACCTCATCTATAAAAAGACACTGACAAAATTAAACAAATCCAAAGATAGATTACAAAAATGGTGGAAGGTCTCAAGTGAAAAAACTGTCACGCCCAAGGGGGGTTTTAAAAGTGAGCCCTAACTGGATCCCAGCCCATGCCCCGGGCCTGCTTGACTTTGTCCCCTAGGCAGAAAGACGGAAAACTGGGGACAGCCCCTTTTGTGCTAGAGTGTGGGGCCGTCAGGGGGAAGAATAGTCAGACGTCCGAGTCGCAACAGTTTCGGGTAACTTTAATGCCAAAAAAAAGAAAGACAAGAGAAAAAAAAGGGGGGACACGAAAAAAGGGGTAGAACACGGTGGGAGCGGGGGGGTACCAAATCGGGAAAGAAAGCAAGTCGGGAAAACCAACCCAAGGTCATTTAAACGGGGGGAACGCAAAACTTACAAAAAAAGGGAAAACAAAAACAGCCAGGAAATATCAAAAGGGCAAAGCCTGAAGATCTCTGGGGTTTATATGGATTGCCCGGAAACCCCCCCCAGTAGCTGATTGGGCGCCTCCGGGCCCTCCTATTGGGGGCGTGTGCAGGCCCTCTATGCAGGGGTAGGGGAAAGACTGCCCAACCCAAAGGGAAATCTCCGCAGCCTGTTTTTCTCGGGGTGTGGCCCCAAAATTTCAGGAGAGGGAAGGTGCGAGCATTGCTCCTAGACACTGGAAGCTGAGCGGGTAAAATGCTGTAAAATTTACCCCCCCTTTTTGGAGGGGGCCATGGACTTTTTCCCCGGGTTTTGGGTTTTGGGTTCGGGGGTGGGAGTCGTGGAACTTTTAAATCAAATTCCTCAGAAAGGGAAAATTTTCTAGCGGGGAACCCCCAAATGACCTCTCTCGGGGACCATATCCCTTCCGTAAACCCAAAGTATTTTTAAAGACCTCTGAACTTGCGTGAATTTTAATATTCGGGCAACTTCATACCCCAACTCCCCCTAAATACTAACCGGAGGGGGGGGTTTAGAGGACAAAGGTCAGGGAGGTTATGTACCTTTTCGGAGTGAGCGATAAAAAACCCTTTTTAGGCGAAAAAAAGGGAAATTTCCCCCGATATCCCACGGGGTTTAAACCCACCCTTTTTGAACCAATATGGCCCCCACAAATAACGGGCAATTTTAAATGGGGGAAAATTTTAAACAAAAAATTTCGGGTGGACAAAAAAAATTTTACCCCCAACGCAAATTTCCTGTAGAAAAAACGCCGTCTTTTCCAATTCCTTTTTTGGGAGGGTTTTTGGAGCTTTAAACCCAAAGTTCTTTTGAATTGGGCCAGACTGTGCACAGATTTTTAATAAATAAAATCCACCCCGTTTGGTCAAAAAATTGCACTAGAAAATGATGCATGCCGGGGTTTGGAAAAAACCATAATTACAGAAAAATGGTGAGATACCTGACGAGTACACCCTGATTTTTAAATTTAGGGGAATTAAACCCAAAGGTAAGTATTTTACCCAATCTGTTGTGATCTTAAAACTAAAAACGGATTTTTTTGCTTTCCCGTTTGGTTACCTTCCCCAAATTGCCCTTTAGTTTCAGGGTGAAAGGCAGAGGAAAAGGGGCCCGGGGGAAGGGGCCTTGAGGGGCTCCCCAAAGGGTTGGAGAAACAAACTGAACCCTTTTATCAGAAACTTATATTCTTTGGAAAAACCTTTGCAGTTTGACAATGGTTGTTTTAAAGAGTTCAGCAAGTTTCTTGGATGAGGGGGCAACCCCCTTTTAAAAGGGGACAGTTGGCACTTTTTAAACTAAAACCCGGTCCCACTAAAAACCCAAATAAAAAATTTTCCCCTTTTGAAAAAGGGAAAGGGGACCCGGGTTCCTAAAATCCTTTGGGATTTGTGTCCTGGATTTTAAAGGTACAGGTAGGGGAAATTTTTCCCAACCGGAGGCGGTTCGGGGAAAACCTTTGCCGGCGCAGGCTTCACAAGTACCACATGGGGCCTAAAATTCACGAGGCAATGGGGCCCAAAGAAAAATACGAGGAAATCGGCCTCTTTGTCCCAGACACCCAGGATGTCCAGATAACACAGAATCAGGGAATTTTTTAATCTGTGGGCCAAAAACTGGTGGGAAAAAAGACCTTTAAAAACGGGGACAATTTGAGGTCCTTACCCTGGGGGGTTCTTAATCTAGGGGTAAATCAGGGGACATGGTGAGCCCAACAGACTCCTTGGGCAATTTTGGTACGGGGTTCCCCCGGGGTTGCGTGGGGGACAAAAGGGGCTTCTGATGGGCGCATCGGCTTTAACATTCTTAGAACCTGGCTGTAAGAAAACCAAAAATTTTTAAAGCGATTTAAAAATTTAATGCCCAACTTTCCCTTGAGTGGATTAAAACCTTTTGGTTTTCTCCCAAAAAGGTGAGTTTTTATGATCGGGAAAGGGGAACGGACTTGTTGGGGGAAACCCCTTCGAGGAAGGGGGCCATTCCTCGAAGGCCCCTTTAATAGACAAAAACCCCGGGTTTTCCCAAGTCAAATTTCCTTTCTGCAGAGGAAAATTTGGGGGGGGAAAAGAAGGCACAAGGGCGAAAAATTGGTTTTTTTGTGGCAGACCCTGGGAGGGCCCGCCCCTGCACCATATTTGAAGCACAACCTTACAAAAAGGGGGGTTTTTAAGAAATGATCTGCTTGGCCCAAATCGGAGACTGATAAAAAAACACTGCTTAAGTTTTTCAAATGCCTTATGGCCCGGGGTTCCCCAGTTTTTAAAAAACTTCCCCCCCTTTTTAGTCATTTTCTGTAAAAGGTTTCGGCTAAAACAGAAAAATTACGAAAAAAATCTTCGGAAATTTAATTTGAAACCCCTTTAAGAATGCTGTGGGGCCTTCAGGGGGGAAGGGGGGGGCCCCGCGAGAATTTTTTAAATTTTTACAGGGGTCCACCCGAAAGATTTAAGAGTCGGGATATCCCCTACTTCCTCCCACCCCAAAAAAACCCCATTTCTAAATTTTGACAAAAAAATTATTCTCTTTAAGGGCTTGTAAGCCCTGTCGCACTTTTTAAACATGCAACGCCCTTTTTTCCCCCCCAAAGAGTATATTAAAATGTCATCCAGATAAACCACCATACAACAACCAATGAGTTCACGAAAAACCCATTTACCAGGTTTGGGAAAAAGAAAGGGGCCAAATTTAAACAACCAAATTGGGATTAAAACCCGATATTTTAAAATTTGGCCCCCCGAGTATTAAAAAACGGTTTTTTAAACATCCCCCTTTCTAATACGAATTTTAAAATTATAGGCCCCTCTCCGGTCTAGCTTAAAAAAAACCCCTTTGCCCCTGGATTTGATTGAAAGATTCCGGGAAACAAGGGTAAAAGGGTTTAAAATTTTTTTTGGGTTTTTTTTGTTATCTTATTAAAATTCTCGGGGAATCAATGCATGTACGGAGGCCTCCTTTCCCTTTTTCCCAAAAAAAAGAAAAACTCTGCACCCCTTGGGGACAACCCAGGGCCGGATATGGGCCCCTTTAGTGACTTTCTGCAATGTATTGGGTAAAGGAAGTCTCTCGGGGCCAGATGAATTTTTATATTCCCTGCCCCTTTGGAAAATTTACTCCAGGCAATAGGGGGCAAATTGGGGCCCCAGTCATAAGTTTTATGAGGGGGGGGAGCATCTCAGACTGTGTTTTGAAAAAAAAATTCCGTGTAATCCCTCGTATTTAAAAAAAAGGAAAATTTTTTTTGCCCCCTTTGTTTCAAGTATAATAGGGGGACATTTATCAAAGCACTGCTGTCCCAAATTGATTAAATTTTCCAGAATTCCCGTTTAAGCCAGGGGTTTTGTTTTTGAAGCCCGGGCAACCCCAAGACCCCATTTAGCGGGCAGCCCCTCCATGGGTAAAAAGAAAACATTTTTCAGTATGTATAGACCCTAAACCAAAAAATTTTCCCAAATCGGATTTCTAATTGGTTGGTTAATCAAAGGAGTAGAACAAAGCCACTAACTGCAAGGGAAACATTTTAGCGGCCTCCAAAATGGCCCAGACCCTTGGCAAGGACGCTTTAATAAAATTGGAAGCCGGAACCAGAATCCCCAAAAAGAAATTTTCCAGAACCAGACATAGAAAAGGGAAAGAAAATTTTTACCCGGGAGGGAACAACTTTTTTTGATGCTAAGGGGAAAACCTGGTTCAACCCAGATGACCTTTCCGTCCCCTCACCCAGGCGTGGAGCTTTCCCCGCCTGGTTTTTCCTTTTGGGGGGGACTTCCGGGCAAAGTGCCCCCCCCTTTTCCACCAAAAGTAGTAGCACGTCCTTGAATGCGACGAGAAGTTCCCGCGGTCCTGGCCCGGAAAAAAAGCCCCCCTTGCATTTGGGTTTCCCCGGGGGGGTTTATTTTAGGAATAGTGGGTGACGGGGTGCCCTGGAGTGGACTACGGAACAGAAGCCTTTTCCCCAAAGTCTCTCCCCAAAAGTCTGTCCAGACGAACGCCCGGGCCTTGCTCCTTTAAGAGTTTCCTGGGGTGGGGGAAAACCCCCAACATATCCTTAACCTGGTCGGGTCCTAACCTAAACTGGCACCCGGGGAGCTGGGTCATTCCACCCGACGGAAAAACACCCCGCGACGAAATTTGGGGATTATCCTCCCCAAATCTCTTTTTTTGCCTCAAGGTGGCCTGGGGGTTTTCGGCCACAACTTCCTTTCAGGTCTAAAAAGTTACCCAAGGAGAAAAGAACCTTTTGGAGGAAAACGTTCCGGTGAATCAGGTGGCAAAGAAAATGCCCCCTCCCGGGGGGCCCCGGGTAGGGACATAAAAATTCCCCCTTTGTAACTATTACCGGAGGTATGTGGGGGAGCCTAAAAAACAGATGACATCCCCCCCTAAAAGTCAGAAAAGGCCTTCCCGTCACCTGAGAAAACCCGGGCCCGGGAGTGAATAGGGGGTTCCAAAAGGGCAGAAAAAGGGAATGTGGTAAAAAATTAATTTGGGAAAAACTCTTGTTTCTGTACCCTTAGCGCCGATCATGGACTAGTTGGGGAAGCCCCGGGATTTTGCTTACCAAGGCTGTCATGGGGTTAATTGTGCGTGGAGAGCAGTAACGGTTTCGGCCTGTGATAATGTCACGTCAAGGGAGGTATAGTGAGCCTACTGTCCCTGCCTGCTTGACGTGCTGCCCTAGGCGGCAGACGGCAACTGGGCGACAGTCCCTGTGCTGCTAGAGTGCTGGGGTCGTCAGGAGGAAGAATAGTCAGACAGTCCGAGTCAGCAACAGATCAGTAACGTAATGCCAAAAAACGGAAGACAAGAGAATAAACGGAGGACACGCCAAAAGGTCAGAACACGGTCGGGAGCGAGGTACCAAATCAGGAAGCAAGCCGAAGTCAGGAAACAAGCCAAGGTCAGTTAAACGGGAGAAGCAAACTTACAAACACAGGAAACAACACAGCCAGGAAATATCACAGGCAAAGCCTGAAGATCTCTGCAGGTTTATATGGATTGCCCGGACACCGCCCCAGTAGCTGATTGGAGCAGCCTCCGGGCCCTCCTATTGGAGCGTGTGACAGGCCCTCTATGCAGAGTAGCTGGAGACCTGTCAATCAAAGGATCTCCAGCAGCCTGTCTCTCTGGGTGTGGACCCAAACCAGGAGATGCAGGTGCAGAGCATTGCTCCCTAGATGCTGGAAGCTGAGCAGGTAAATGCATGTTGACACAAACTTATGAGGAAAGATTTAAAGTAAAAAAATAAGCACTTTTGCAATTGGTTTGTATTACCTAAATCAATTAGTATAGCAGCTATTAGCTAATCTGTGTGTTCTTCACCTAAAACTGCAGCCTGGGTCAGGCCACACCCCCTTTGCTGTGACAGGCTGCATTATATTTAGTTCAACCCCCTGGGTGGGACATGCTCCCTGTTCTGTGATTGGCTGTCCTGTGCTCTCTGTGCTTACTCCCACTTGAGCTTTGTGAAACTGAAAGTGAAGCTGAATGCTGCTCTGCTCCTCTCCCAGGGACAGCTCTGATGTGAAGGATCTGGACAATGCTAGATTCACTCCCCCTACCCACATAATACACATATAATACACTCTGCTCCCACCACCGATATAACACACATATAATACACTCTGCTCCCATACCCATATAATACACATATAATACACTCTACTCCCTCCACCCATATAACGCACATATAATACACTCTGCTCACTCACCCATAAAACACACACCAGAGCCCGCTGCAAAGCGGGATGGACTTGCTGCGGTGGGAGTCTAACATGTCACTACCCCTGACGCGACTTGCTTGCGGTGGCAGCCGAGGTATAGTGTGGTACAGAATCGTAAGGCAGGCTCGTAGTCGGGGACAGGCAGAAAGGTCAGGACAGGCGGCAAAGGTTCGTGGTCGAGGACAGGCAGGAAGATCAGGGCAGGCGGCAGAGGTTCGTGGTCAGGAGACGGAAGCAAATGGTATGGTACACGGAAGATCAGGACAAGACTTCAGGAAATGCTTTCTCTATATGCAAAGGCACTAAAGATCCGGCGGGGAGTGGGCAGAAGCACCCAGGTAATATAGAGGCAGCGCCCGGTAATAGCCAATTACCGAAGCGTTGTCCCTTTAAATTTCACAGAGCCGGCGTGCTCGCGCACTAAATCACGAGGACGCGCGCGCTGGGCAGCAGGAGGCTGCTGCCAGACTGGAGCACGGCCGGGTGAGTACCGGCACGCAGGGGGACGAGTGCATCCGTCGCCCGACACCTGGGCAGCGGCGGCACTCGCCACAGTAGCGGGGGAACGAACAGAGCTGCGACTATGCCCGCAGCCTGAGTTGCGGGCTGCGGGGCCGGTCGCAGCAGTACCCCCCTCCCCCCCAAAGCCTTCCCCTTCTTCCTGGCCTGGAGGAACTTCTGCACCAACTCATGGTTCAGGATGTTGTCCTCCGGCTCCCATGATCTTTCTTCAGGCCCAAACCCCTTCCAGTCGATAAGGAAATGCGACTTTCCCCTGATGGTCTTCATATCCAGGATTTCTTTTACAGTGAAGATGTTGGTGGACTCCGCTTCGGAAGATGGAGGAGCAATCCTCCGGGAAAAGCGGTTCAGGACCACAGGTTTCAACAAGGAGACATGGAAGGAGTTGGGAATACGCATGGTGGGTGGGAGCCGGATTTTATAGGCAGGCGGGTTGATGCGCCTGAGTACTTCAAATGGTCCTACATAACGGGGACCCAGTTTGTAACTGGGGACCTTGAGCCAGATATATCTGGCCAAAAGCCACACCTTGTCGCCAGGGGAAAAAAACTGGGGAGGGTCTTCTATTTTTGTCTGCTTGGACCTTCATGCGTGCGGACGCATGCTGCAGAGACTGGCGCGTCTGATTCCAAGTGGTCAGCATATCTCGGGCCAAAGTATCCACTGCCAGCACCTCATTCGGAGAAGACAATGGTAACGGAGGGCGGGGATGCTGGCCATACACAACGAAAAACGGAGAGGTACCAGTGGATTCAGAATCCAGGGAGTTATATGAAAACTCTGCCCAAGGAAGTAAACTGGCTCAGTCATTCTGTCGAGC
This sequence comes from Phyllomedusa bahiana, assembly GCA_025379985.1. NCBI lineage: Eukaryota > Metazoa > Chordata > Amphibia > Anura > Hylidae > Phyllomedusa > Phyllomedusa bahiana. The sequence goes on from JAODAL010011549.1 coordinate 38,835, forward strand.
CGAGACAAAGTGCCGCAAATAGCCCCCCAGGATCTGATTGATTCTCTCCACTTGTCCATTCGTCTGCAGGTGGTAGGTTGAGGAGAAATACAGGTTCACCTGCAACCGAGAGCAGAGAGCCCGCCAGAACCTCGCACGATTGGACCCCCCCATCCCAGACAAAATCGGAATCCTGTAGAGGGAAAATGTGGAAAAAAAACTGGTGGCCCAAAAGGGAGCGATGGAAGACCCCGGCAAAAAGGATAAAATTGCCCTCTTCAAAAAAGGTCCGCGCCCCCCCAGTCCAGTTCCCCGTTGAGGGGGGAGGAAGTCCGTGAGAAAGTCCCCGCCCTGAGACCAAGGGGTCCTGGGAGGGCAAAGGCTGGAGAAACCCGTGGGTTTGTGGGAGGGGGGCTTTTTACGGGCACAAGTATGCAGGGCTCACGAAAATTTCCTTGACGTCCCTTGCAAACCCCGGCCACCAGTAAAAACGGGGGATTAGAGGAACGATTGCTGCTCCCCGGGTGACCCGGCCCCTAAAGAAAAGTGTCCCCCTTTCAAAAATTTTCCCTGCGGAGCACAGGCGGACTAAATCTTCCCTGGAGGACCCTTTTGAAATCCCCGAAATTTTTAGAGACAAGCGTTCAGGGAAAAAAAATGTGGGGCATGCCCTCTCCCCAAACATCGGGACACGGGGAAGAGCCCATCGCCCGACATTCTTTTCTGCCAGTCGAAAAGGGTTTAAGTCGAAGCGCGGAAAAAAAGAGACACATGGTTGACGTAGATTGAGGCTTGGGCCGATTGGGGGTACGAAGTTTTTTTGGTCGGGGAAAAAGGGGGTGGGTTTCCGAGGGGCCCTCCAGAAGATAACGCCATTCCTCTGAGGCCAGCTTGATAGCCAGCAACTCCCGATCCCCGATGGTGCAATTCTTCTCCGCTGGGGAGACGGTCTTGGAGAAGAAGGCACAGGTGACCAACTTGCCCTTAGGTCCCTTCTGCGTGAGAATTGTGCCTGCCCTGACCGAAGAGGCATCCACCTGAAGAAAGAATGGCTTCTCGGTATCAGGTCTGGTCAGGATGGGCGTGGAGGCGAATGCTGCCTTAAGCTGAACGAATGCCTTTTCGGCCTCTGGGGGGCCACTGCTAGGGTTGGTGTCTTCTTATTTAAGTGCAAACAGTAGGCGCCACCATGTAGAGTAGTGCAGAATAAACTGTCGATCGTATTACAAAAGCCCAGGAAGCGCTATATGGCTCGTAGACCCACCGGCCTAGGCCACTGCAAAACGGCCGACAGCTTGGCAGGATCCATCTGTAACCCTCGGTCCGAGATGACGTAACCAAGGAACGGGAGGCTGGTCTGATGAAAAATTTTTTTAATCTAATTTGGCATAGAGGTGGTTGGCACGTAGTCGCTCTAACACCAGGCGAACATGGGAGCGATGAGTCTCCAAATCAGCAGAAAATACCAAAATGTCGTCTAGGTAGACCACGACACAAGTATAGAGGAGATCCAGGAATATATAATTTACGAATTCTGCTGGGGCGTTGCACAGACCGAAGGGCATGACAAGGTACTCAAAGTGACCATCCCGTGTGTTAAAAGCAGTCTTCCCACTCATCCCCCTCTCGAATACGGATGAGGTTGTAGGCCCCTCGCAGGTCAAATTTGGAAAAAATCTTTTCTCCACGAAGCCGGTCAAACAGTTCTGTGATCAATGGCAAGGGATAGCGGTTCTTCACAGTGATTTTATTAAGTCCCCAAAAATGGATACAAGGCCTCAGGGAGGGCCCTCTTCTTCTGCACAAAGAAAAATCGCCCCCGGGAGAGGAGGACTTGCATATGAAGCCCTTCTGGAGGTTTTTCCCGACTGCTAGGTCGACTGGCTTGGGTTTCCGGCACTGAGAGCGGGTAAACCCTGCCCCTGGGAGGACTGGTTCCCGGCACTAAGTCAATCGGGCAGTCGTAGGGGCGATGAGGCGGAAGGGTCTTGGCTTGCTTCTCAGAGAAGACGTCCGCATAATCCTGGTATTCCGTGGGCAGACCTGGCAGAGGCCTGGAGGACGGTTGGGAAGAAGTGGAGTGCACCAGGCGGGGTGCCACCAGGCAAAGGTTCTGGCAGTCAGGACCACAGCGCGCGACCTTGCCTGTCTTCCAATTGAGCGTAGGGGCATGGCGCTGCAGTCACGGAAGCCCCAACAGGATCGCTGAGGAAGATCGAGACAGCACGTAGATGGAGATCTTCTCCTTTTGCAAGACGCCCACGTGGAGGGTCACCGGCTTGGTCCTGTACCGAATGGCATCTCCAAGGAACTCCCCTGTGACCGAGGATATCACCAATGGCTTCTCCAGTTTAACCACTGGAAGCTGATACCGGGACACCAGGGCGGCAGGGATGAAATTCCCGGCGGAGCCAGAGTCCAGGAAAGCAGGAGCCTGGAATACAAGTTCTGAGTCAGTCTTTATCTCTACAGGTATAGTAAGGCGCGGAGAAGATGAGTTCTCACCTAGGGTTCAGATTCATAAGATTGCTACCGCTTTAACCCAGTACTCGACATATGACGGGAAATCCTCAAGGGCAACCTCAAACCCTTAATTAGACACAAATCCACATGGTAAAAAATGGAGAACCCGTATAGGCAACTTCACAGCTTAGTAAATTTATTTGCATTTATTTGCATTTCTTTAGGCATCCCGCCTGTTTATTTTAAACAGCTGTATATAAACACATTCATATTTGAAAAAAATCGTACAAAAAAAAGGGTAAATACTCATTTAAAAAAATGATTCCCAAGATAGTTTAAGGGGCGGGACAACCCCGGAACACACACGAAGCAACGTTTTAAGAACAAAGCCCCCTTTGGACACATTTTTTTTACTACCAAGGGGTTTTTTTTCCCAACTGGCCCATTTTCGGGTGTTTCCCCAAAGGGTTTGGGGGGGAAGCAGCAGCTCGTCCGAAAATGACCCGGCTGGCACAGTATAAGCACAGTTTTTCAGACGCCGTCGGGACCCCCCCTGCCAAAAAATGGGGCCTATCCACCGCATGGGGTCTTTCCCCCGACGATTCGTAACGGCGTTGGGGGGCCTCTGGAAAACCGGGGTCAGGCGTGGCACACGGGGGAAATCGCACTAGGTCACGATCTTGGGAAGCTCTTCTTGCCTCTCAGTGAACGTTTAATGCAGTGCCAGGTTTTATTAATCAATTAAGGAAGACGGGGGAAAATCTCTTTAAGCAAGGGCCTCCTTAAACCCCGCCCAAAAGGCCTTTCTTAAAGGTTTGGCCACAGGGGTCCTTTTTCCAGGACAACTTTTGATGGGCCCGGGTGTTAAAAGTAAACCCCAAGTCTCCACCCAGGATTTGTCCCGGGGCGAAATTTAAAAATGCCATCTCCGCAGAAGATGCCCGTGCTGGCCCCTCGAAGACACTGCGGAATTCTGAGAGGAAGGCCTGCAGGTTCACCGTCACCGGATCACTCCTGTCCCATAGGGTTGTAGCCCAAGCCAGGGCCTTCCCGGACAACATGCTAACCACAAACGCCACTTTGGAACGTTCAGACAGAAATTGGCCAACCATAAGCTCGATATGCATGGTGCACTGGGTGAGGAATCAACTGCAGAGCTTGGGATCGCCGTCAAATTTGCGGGTAGCGATAAACGGAGCTTGGCCCCAACGGAGTCGGTGGTGGAAAGCCAAGCGGGAGCTGCCACGGAAGCTGCTGCTGGCGTGACGAGCTCTGCATCATGGTGGTCATTGATGCAGCTGTTGCCCCTGCTGGGCCAGTTTCTGAGACTGCTGGGCAACCACACGAAAGGTCCACCACACGGGGCAACGGTACCTTGGGCCGGATCCCTGGCCGGATCTTACTGTCACGGTCCCGGTCGTAGAAGTGGATCCACTGGACGCAAACGATGGTGTAAGCCACGCCAGGGAGCGGAGTTTAAGTAGGTCCCAGTTTTCACCAGAGCTCGCCGCATTGCTTGTTGGACTTGCTGCGGCGGGAGTCTACCAGGTCGCGACCCCTGACGCACTTCTTGCGGTGGCAGCCGAGGTAGAGGTGTGTACAGAATCGTAAGGCAGGCTCATAGTCGGGGACAGGCAGAAGTCCAGGACAGGCAGCAGAGGTTCGTGGTCAAGGACAGGCAGGAAGGTCAGAGCAGGCGGCAGAGGTTCGTGGTCAGGAGACGAAGGCAAACGGTACGGTACATGGAAGATCAGGACAAGACTTTATGAAACGCTTTCTCTATAGGCAAAGGCACTAAAGATCCAGCGGGGGATGGCGGAAGCGCCGGTAATAGAGGCAGCGCCCGGTATAGCCAATTACGGCGCGCGGGGCCCTTTAAATTTCCAGAGCGGCTGTGTGCGTCCTAAGGGTGCGGGGTGCGCGCGCCGAGCAGCAGGAGGCTGCTGACAGACTGGAGCGCTGCCGGGTGTGTACCGGCGCGCAGGGGGACGAGTGCGCCCGTCGCCCGACACCTGGGCAGCGGCGGCACTCGCCCCAGGAGCGGGGGCACAGACAGAGCTGCAACGGCGCTGTTCGCAACACATAGATTTTTTATTTTTTCAGTGGCAAAGTAGTGATGCTTGTTTTTTTTTTCAATTCGGTATTCACACTAAATAACCTTTTAAATTATACTAACGGTTAATATGGTCATATTGATACATAAAATGTGCAGTTTTTTTGTATACGTACAATTTTATTATATATTATTGTTATTTGCATATTTTTATATTAACTTTTTTCTTTTTAAGTCCATTACGGAATTACTACATTACTGTATTTTTAAACTTTATTACACACTAGAGTATGCTAATACATAATCTCTGTATCTATTTAACACAGGCTGCTGTTAAGGAAACACCTAGAGTTGCATAGGAAGGCTTAACACACAGACAGTCCTAGGGCCATTCTAGATCCCCACTGCTGACTGTACAACCATCCCTGAGGCAGCAACAGATGACAGAAGACATGGGTTAAAGAACTTAATTTGTGTAGCCTTGAGGAAAGAAGAGAAATAATGTTAAAGTGGTTGTACACCTTTTCTCCTAACATTACTGTATATAGCTCTAAAGGGATTTATATATCCTTAAAGGGATTTTCTACCTTTTATTTATTCTTAAATAGCTTAGTTGAGCATAAAAAAGTTATATTCACCTCTCCCCCCACCCCTCATTTTTCTGTGATTTTTTTTTGTAGAAAGACGTAAGAAGATAACAAAAGATGGTGTGTCACTGGAAAAGGTGAAGGGAGGGATCGGTATCACTTACTTTTATGTTAAAAGAGCCCAACTAAGCTAACTAAAAAATAAAAAAGAGGTGGATAACCCCTTTAAAGAGTTAAAAAATGTTCAGGAGAAAGAGGGCACAACTTAAAATTTGTTGGAGAAAGATCAGAAGATCTCACAAAATATTGCTTTACTGAAAGTTGATTAGATGTGTCACGGATGCCCCTGCGACCCTCGTCCCGGGTCGCAGGCACATCCGTGCCCCGAAGCCGCGTCGGGTCCGGGGTCCGCTCATCCCCCTGCCCGTGCCAATGTTCACTTACCCAGCCACACTCCTGTCCCGTCCGTCTCTCTGTCCCTCGGCACGCGCTCGCCGGCAGTGTCAGATTTAAAGGGACAGTGCACCGGTAATTGGTTATTGCCGGTCGCTGTCCCTATTTAAGCCTGCCTCTTCCTGGCAGCCTTTCCGGATCTTTAGTGCTCTTTGCCTATCGAGAAAGCATTTCAGAAGTCTTGTCTACCGTGTACTGAACCGGTTGCCTACGTTTACTGACCACGAATCTCTGCCGCCTGCCCAGACCATCCTGATATCCCCGACTACGAGCCTGCCTGCAGATTCTGTACCTCGCCTACCCTTGGCCGCCACCACAAGCAAGTTCCGCCAGTGGAAGCGACCTGGTAGATTCCCGCCGCAGCAAGTCCATCCCGCTTTGCGGCGGGCTCTGGTGAATACCGGGACCTACTTAGATTCCGCTCCCTGGTGTGGGCTTCCACAAACGCTTGCGGTGGTCCAGCGTATCCACTACCAGACCGTTACAAGATGTTTGGAACAATCAGATGTGGTTGGAAAATCAACAGTAACTGAATTATAAATCTGCCTAGGATAAACATATATCTTTCCTAAGAAAACAATAAAAAGGAAATAATATGGGGACAGAATAGATGGACAATATGTTTTTTCTGCTGTACATCTAGGATAGTAAATCATTTAACCTCTCTTCCTTTGAATATATTTCATATTGTCTATATGATGTCCACATATCCCTCAGAGAATGTCCTTCACATAAGTATCTGTCCCTAATAGGTGCTATAATTCCTATTATTAGAAAACACATACTATGGCAAATTTACAAGGAAGTCAGTAATTGATTAGTAGGTTTTTAGAGTATAGAATGGGACTGGAGTATCCAGAATAAAACATGAAGTCAGTGGAAGAACAAAGAGGCTTCCTGTAGAATGCCCATAGTCAGATTTAATCTAGGACCCCTGTTTTTAAAGGCAACAGTGCTAACCACCGAGTCGTCATCCAGCTAATAACAACTCATTCGAATTGAGATGTGTGAAAACAAAGTAGACAACATAATCCTTATCTTTTCAGTTTGGGTTAATTAAAGGGGTTGTTTCACCAATAACATTTATAATATAGTTATTGAATAGAGTCACATTGTGCATGAGTGAACTCCACTGCATTCAGATGGAGAATTTGGTGATAAATGTATGATTGGTGGTATAGTGGTTTCCCAAACTACGGCCCCCACATGATGAAAAGACTCTAGAAGCTGGAAAGGACTTTTTCAAGTTCCTTCATGTTGTCCCAATTGAACTTATTGCAATATTTTAATAAGAAATCCCTGATGGGCCCGGCCCCCCATCAGAGAGTAGACATGGTTAAAATTCTCTTTTTCTCTACTTTCCCTTTCCCTTTTGTTCGTTTGCCCTATTCTTATGTCCGCAAAGACTTTACCCTCACCAGAGCTGTGGACTATGTGCTTTAACCACCAGTATACTGAATGCCTGCAAGAGACTCTAACCTCATATGAGCTGCACGCACATTGCATCGTCCTTAAAGGGGTTGTATCATTACATTAAATGGTCTTCAGAATAAGGGGACAGTGAAAACAAGCAATTTTGCAGTTGGATGTCATTTGAAAGCTTCTTGTTTTTTTCTTTTCCCTTATCTTCGTTTTTTGTAAAAACTGTTCCCCCGTGCCAGTGGATTTCACCCCTTTCATTTCACTGGCTGAGGGCCCACTAATTTACTTTTTCGGCCCCCCATCCATTCACGGGAGGTGCATTCCCCCCCTCCTATCAGAATAATGGGTCGGAACATTTTTCCTCTGACACCCGCAGCTCCACATAACCGCAGCTGCTTTACAATTAGAAACAGAGAATTGAGCCCCGGGGCCTAATGCTGCGGTAAAACATAGAAAAGGGGACAATTTGTATGCCGGATAATTTTATAGAAGATGGATTCCACGAAAAAAACCCCCCTGTGAGAGGAAAAGAGATCATGCTCTGAGTCTAGAAAAATGTCTAGACTGAATGCAGGGTGTGGTATTAAACAAAAAAAAAAACTCAAAACTACCTTACAGCTCAATGGCGATGGGGTCCAGCACAGCTTTTATGGCCCTATGCCTGGGAAAAGATAGCAGGTGCGTTAATTAATGAGCAAATGCTCTAGGGGCCCAAACACACCATGCAAAAAGCCCCAATATAACACATGGGGAATGTAAAAATGCAACAAAACCCGTAAAATTGCATGTGGTAAAGCGATACAGAGGTAACGCCATCTTACAATTCCATGTGGGTAACAGCTTATATCACCCACAAAAAAAAAAAAAAAAAAAAATTTTGTGGGCAAGCCCCCCAGCACTTAGAAGGTGACTGACAAAATACTTTTACCCCAAATCACCAGTATTTAGGCAAAAAAGTAACTTCTGGGGGAAAAAATGAAATTTTAGGTATTGGTTTATACAGAACAGTAAAGCAAGCTCGCAAGCCAAGCAAGGCTCCCATGTCCTTTTGAGTCCCTACACTGTCAAAAAAAAACAAAACCACAAAAAGGGGCATAATTTACCAAAAAAAAACAAAGCTACATTTCACTCAATGGCGTGGGTACCCGCAGCAGGGTTTTTATGGGCCCTTAGCTGCATGGGAAAAAAATACGGTTCCCTTAATTAATGAAAAGCTCTAGTCCAAATTTACACGCATGCAAAAAGCCACATTAAACACAGGGGGACTGCTAAAAATGCAAAAATACCTGATAAAATTGCATGTGGAAAAGCAACAGGGTAACGCCCTCTGTACAGAACACCCTGTGGGTAAAAGTTTTATCACCCACAAACAAAAAAAAAAATGTTTGGGGAACCGCCCAGCACTTAGAAGGTGCACTGAACAAAATACTTGTCCCCCAACTCCCCAGTATTTTAGGGCAAAAAAATAACATCTGGGAAAAAATGAAATTTGAGGTATTTTTATACAGTACACGAACGAAGCTCGCAAGCCAAAGGCAAGGTCCTCATGTCTTGTGAGTCCCACACGTAAAAAAAACAAAACCCCAAAAATGGGACATAATTTACAAAAACTAAAAAGCAAAATTACAGTAATGGCTGATGGTACCAGCAGCAGGGTTCATGGCCCTTAGCGCATGGGAAAAGTTTTAGTGCCCTTAATTTTTTTAGCAAATGCTTTCTAGGGTTTCCAAACACACCAGCTGCAAAAAGCCACATTAAACAATGGGGGGATGCTAAAAAAGCAACAATACCCGATAAAATTTCATGTTGATAAAGCGATACAGAGGGTAACGCCTCTGTACAGATACCCATGCGGGTAAAAGCTTTATTTCCCCCCAAACAAAAAAAAAAAGTATGTGGGCAAACCGCCCCCACTGAAGGGGCACTGCACAAAAAACTTGTACCCTAAGCTCCCCATAATTTTTGGGCAAAAAGAAACATCTGGGGAAAAAAGAAATTATGAGGGATTGGTGTACAGTACTACATAACGCAAGCTCGCAAACCAAAAGGCAAGGTCCTCATTCTTTCGAGTCCCTAACTGTCAACAAAAACAAAACCACAAAAAGGGGCATAAAAATTACCAAAAACTACAAAACACACTTACACTCAATGGCTGATGGGTCCCCGCAGCAGGTTTTGGCCCCATTGCAGGGGAAAAAAACAGGTGCCCTTAATTAATAGGGAAAAGCTCTAGTGCCAATTCACCCAGAGCAAAAAGCCCCAAATTTTAAACATGGGGAGACGCTAAAAATGAACAAAACCTGAAAGAATTTCATGGGGATAAAAACGATCAAGGGTAACGGGATCTGTACAAACCCATCTGGGGAACGCTTAATCACCCACAAACAAAAAAAAAAATGTATGTGGGCAAGCCCCCCGCACTTAAAAGGGGGCACGCACAAAATACTTGTACCCTAACTCCCCAGTATTTTTGGGGAAAAAGTAACATGTGGGGAAAAAATGAATTATGGGTATTGGTTGATACAGAGCACAGTAACGCAAGCTCGCAAGCCAACGGCAAGGTCCTCAGTCTTGTGAGTCCCCCACATGTCAAAAAAAACAAAACCCCAAAAAAATGGGGCATAATTTACCAAAAAACTACAAAGCTACACTACAGCTCAACTGAGGATACCAGCACAGGCTTCTATGGCCTTTGCTGCATGGGAAAAGATTCAGGTGCCGTTAAATTAAAACAAAAGCTCTAGGTCCCAAATTTAACCAGCATGCAAAAAGCCACATTTTTAAAACATGGGGGGATGCAAAAAAACAACAATACCTGAAAGAATTGCATGTGGATAAAGCAAAACAAGGGTAAAGCCCTCTGTACAGATACACCATGCGGGGAACAATTTTAAACACCCCCAAAAAAAAAAAAAAATTATGTGGGCAAGCCGCCCAGCACTTAAAGGTGCACTCAAAAATACTTTTGGCCCCAAAACCCCCGTATTTTGGGGCAAAAAGATAACATGCGGGAAATAAATAAAAAGAGGTATTGGTTGATACAGTAGCTACGTAACGCAAAACCGCAAGCCAAAGGCAAGCTCCTCTGCTTGCGATCCCCACACGTCAACAAAAACAAAACCACAAAAATGGGGCTAATTTACCAAAAAAATACAAAAACTAACTTACAGTCAATGGTGATGGATACCACAGAGGGTTCTATGGCCCCCTTTTGCGCATGGGAAAAGTAGCAGGGGCCGTTAATTAATGAGAAATGCTCTAGGTGCCAATTTACACCAGCATGCAAAAAGCCCCATCATAAAACCATGGGGAGACTGCAAAATGCAACAATACCCGATAAGAATTGCATGTGGATAAACGATAAGAGGGTAACCCACTTACAGAACACCAGCTGGTAACGCTTATATCACCCACAAAAAAAAAAAAAAAAAAAATGTAGTGGAAGCCGCCCGCACTTAGAAGTTACTGCACAAAATACTTGTACCCCAAGCTCCCCATATTTTTGGGCAAAAAAAACATGCTGGGAAAATAGAAATTTTGGGTATTGGTTGATACAGTACTAATAACGCAAGCTCGCAAGCCAACGGCAAAGGTCCTCATGTTTGCGAGTCCCTACACTGTCAACAAAAACAAACCACAAAAAAGGGGCAAATTTACCAAAAAAAATACAAGCTACACTTTCAGCTCAATGGTGATGGATCCCGCAGCGGGTTCTATGGCCCCATGCTGCATGGGAAAAATAGCAGGTGCCCTTTAAAATGAGCAAAGCCTAGGCCAATTTACACCAGCATGCAAAAAGCCACTTAAAAACTGGGGAGACTGCTAAAAATGCAAAAAATACCGAAAAATTGCAGTGGGTAAAACGTACAGAGGGAAACGCCCTCTGTACAGATACACCGCTGGGTAAAAACTTATATCACCCACAAACAAAAAAAAAAAATTATTGGGCAAGCCCCCCACACTTTTAAGGTTTTTTTCACTGCACAAAAAACTTGTACCCTAACCCCCTATTTTTTCAAAAAAATAACATGTGGGAAAATATGAAATTATGAGGGGATGGTTGATACAGTAGCTACAGTAAAAGCAAGCTCGCAAGCCAACGGCAAGGCTCCCCTGTCTTGCGAGTCCCTACACTGTCAACAAAAACAAAACCCCAAAAAAAGGACATAATTTACCAAAAAACTACAAACTACATTTCAGTCAATGGTGATGGATACCAGCACAGCTTTAAAGCCCTTAGCTGATGGGAAAAGATAGCGGTCCGTTTAAATTTGACAAATGCCTAGGTGCCAAATTTCCCCCACATGCAAAAAACCACATTTTAACCATGGGAACCCAAAAGAACAATACCTATAAGAATTTCATTTGGGTAAAACGATACAGAGGGGGAACGCATCTGTACAGATATCCATGCTGGTAACAGCTTTATCACCCCCAAAAAAAAAAAAAAAAATGTATGGGGCAAGCCCCCACCCTTAGAAAGGGGGCACTGCACAAAATATGTACCCAACTCTCCATTTTTAGGGCAAAAAGATAACAACGGGGGAAAAAAAAAATTTTGGGTATTGGTTGATACATAGCTACAGTAACCAACTCGCAAGCCAACGGGAAGGCTCCTCGTCTTGCATCCCTACCTGTCAACAAAAACAAAACCCCAAAAATGGGAAAATAAATTTTCCAAAAAAATACAAAACTACACTTAAAATCAAAACGATGGGTACCCCAGCGCTTCAGGCCCCCCTTTTGTGCATGGGAAAAGATAGCAGGGGCCGTTAAATAATGAGCAAATGCTCTAGGTCCCCAAATTTAAACCAGCAGCAAAAACCCCATTATAACACATGGGGGAGACGCTAAAAACAACAATACCGATAAAAATTGCATGTGGGTAAAGCGATACGAGGGGAACCCATCTTAAGATACACCAGGGGGTAACAGCTTATTTCACCCACAAACAAAAAAAAAAATTAAGTGGGCAAGCCGCCCAGCCTTTGAAGGTCACTGAAAAAACGTCTTACAAAAAAAATGCATAGGGAGAGGGAAAGAGGGGGTGGAGGGAATGGCAAGGGGGGGGAGAGCAGGGGTGGCTATCCACTCCATTGATCTCAAACAAAAACCCCTGACCGGAGCACACAACAGTGAAGGGGGGGGGGATGTCATCCCCCTTCAGTTAAGAAACACCCCCTAGAGGGGGAAAAAACACCCCCGGATTTGAGGGGGCTAGAACTGAAAGCTACAAAAAACAGCCAAATTGATGAAGCGATACATCCCCTTTAACTCCTTACCCTTGTGCCTGTGCAGGGACTATCTTTTTCTGATTACAGCTGCTGCGCACCTTCTCCTTTTACCTTTCCTTCCCTAAGTTTCATATTTAAAGAGCACTGCTAATATTTTTGAAAAAGATTTTTTATATCTTTTTATGGACTTTACTGGATGAGATTAGTATAGTAAGAGTAAACTAGAGTAAAGTATTTGATATGCGACAGAATTGTATATGTTTAAAGGTGAAAATTTCTATCAATGTCCTTATTGAACATCGCTGGTGACGTATTTTTTCTTTGCAGAAAGGTCTTCAAATAAAATTAATTAAGCAAATGCTTTTAGAATTTAACAAAGGTCTCTAAAGACGTATAGACATTTTTTTTGGGTGTTTTTGACTGTCCCTTATTGCTTTGCTGTTTGAGTTTCAGATTTGGAGTTACTCTACCCATCATTTGCTTTGTCCGATGGGGAGTGCCCTACCTCAAAGCTGTAGGGCCGTGCGTTGATTATTGATCCACCTTTATTTGCAGGGTGAAGGTGTGGCTTGTGATCTCTGCATGATCCCCTCAGTACTTGTTTATGTTATATGTGTTAATGGAAATAGTTTCAGCACTGTCATGCCACTGTTTTCCTGGTCACCCCAGCGGCTGTGCTGCCTGATTATTGATGCTCGCTGTGTTTGTTGACAACTCAGTGTGTCTTGGGAGCAGTGTACACACTGTCTCTGGGTCCTTTGATTGTGATTGGCTATCCCAGTATTGGGGCATGAGTTAACCCCGTCTTTAATTTTAAATTTTTAGGTGAAAAATTAAATTATAGGTACAAGAGAAAAAAGGATATAATAGAAGGTTTTCTGTAGGAATTTTATAGTTCTAATGATAAATAATTGTTTTTTTTTATTTTGCGCTTAAGGTACTCTGCCTCAACCCAGTATCTCTATAGAGCCCTCCTTTATTGTGCTGCACTAATAACATCGAGGACGACGTTGTTTTAAGAAGGAGAGTATGTAGTATTCAAGAGTTTAACCCCCTTGCACTTGTCAACCCCTTGTATGATGACTTTATGCTGAACTACTGTTAATATGCTCCAATGTGATATTGCACCAAGATAATGATGATGACATGACCTTTGAGTGAACTCTGTTTTGAGCTATGAGCATTGCACGAGACTGAGATCTGCAGATGCTAATGGGAAGTAGCTATTTAAATAGGCCTTAGTGTAATTTATAGTGTTCAGACAGAGTTCCTACAGATGTAGTAGAGTCTAGCTTGACCGTGATAGGCTTTTGGTGTTATCTGCTCTCATCTGTAACAAAGGCCATTGAAAAGCATTGAAAAAGTAAGAAACACCGTGCCCTGATATCACAGTGCATTGATTTTTTAGTTTTTTCACATCTGTAGTCAATGTTCCTGGTTGGGGCAATTGCCAAACCAAAATGAAAACCCGAACCTTTTTGGGAAACCGGACCCCCTTGCCAGACTGCAGCTGGTAAATCCAGAGCACCTATTTATTGGCCCCTGGGTCCTAAATTTGGAAAATTAGAGACTTTTTTTGGGTAGAATTTGGGGTAGAGACAGAAAAATGTCTTGGGCACAATTGGGGAAATGGTACCAAAGAGATGCACTGAAATCCCTGTGGCCTACCAAACAGAGGGGTTTAGAAATTTTTCGGCCTGGCCCCAATAGATCCCAATTCTCCTGGGGTCGCTTTGCAATCCCCTTGAAGTCTATCTGGAAAGTTGCTAGGATGTCAGTTCTCCTGGGGCTGGAGTGCTCCTTGATGACAAGACTGCATCCAAACAAGGGACCATTTAAAAGGGACCTCTAATGGCTGCTAGCTGCAATGCAGGCGGAGAAAGAAATGTAGCTATTGGAAAGAGAGATACAATGGTCAACATTTTGCTGATAAATAAAAGGGTTAAGTTATACTTGGTTCCAAACGTTAACTCTTCATCTGCCTCCTCCTTCCTGCACAACATCATAGGTGCCTCCACAACACCACCATCACTACATCAGGAGGACTATGACCACCAACATGGAGTGTGCCCCTAGGGGTAGGAACACCATCCAAGTTGTAGGTTCCCCCACTTTATTATGACTACATGCAAGGACATGCATGAGAAGGTTTGTTTGAATCCAGCCACCATGACAAGGGCCTGGTTAAAAACTATGACTCTCGCTCTCTCTCCTCTGCCCCGCTCCAGCGCCGTACATTACATCTAGGTCTGTAAAGGAGTCAATGGTCATATACTTGGTGCCAGATTGTCTATGGAAAGAAAGGGATAAATGGTCTGATCTGCTTACAGGTGATCTGAGTCAGTTAAAGATTGATTAATCCCATCCACAGGTGTCTATGGCAATGAATGGGGTTAGTAGCAACAATCCTGGATGTCTAGGATAGTGAAGGGGTTAATGGCTTGTGGATCAAAGTCCAATGGTCATTCAACTCTCCAGACTCCAGTAATAGCTAGCTATAGCTGATCATGTTTATCTTCATCTTATAGCCCTACACTGCTCATAGAAGTAAGAAACAGAGAGCACTGAGAAACTGTATTGCTCAGTTCTACAGCTCTATAGAAGGGTAGAAGGATCAGTGTATTAAAACGCAAATGACTACTGCTTCTAATAGTTTAGTGGAAATTTTCTTTGTTGCATTATCTGGTTGCTGGCATTCCCAATTTGCTACCCCTAGCACCATCCTAAATCATAAATAATGTGAAAAGAATAAAAGTAGTTCTTTCTATGAATAATATCAATGAGTAATAGGGGAGTATATGTGTGATACAATTGTACCATTTTTCCTAGAAGATGATAACATCTTAGTATACATATCTACTGGTAGCTGAAGAAGTAATAAAGAAATAGAAAAAGCATTTATAGGCAACTTAATACTTACACTTAGTTGATTTGGGAAGGAATCTTGCTGATTTTAATTCTTTGTTTGTCTGCATGCTTCTTCCAGTCTGCAAGGCACAGGGTGACAGATGCACCATGTCATTCAAACTGACATAGATGTTAGAATCTGTGTTTTCATTTCTTAGTATTTTGAAGGAAGCCACAAAAACACATCTTTCATCTTATCACCAAAGATTGCAGTTTCAAACGTTTTCCATTGAAAAGATAACTATAAAGAGATATCATTTAAATGTTTCTGGTCCCTTTAAATATCCATATATGTCCTTCTCTCACCTAAATTTCCTTCTTTAGCCCTGGAAGCTTTGAAAACCTTAAACACATAAAATTACTTTATATTGATTTTCACATTGACATCTCAGCTGCAAATTTGCAGAAATCCAAAAGATGAATTCTCACAAAATCGCTGTATTTATTTTGATTTCACTCTGCCTGACTATACTTTCCAGAGCATTATATGGCCTCCTTCTTGTCTATAAGACATCACATAGTGCTTAAACTGCAGATGTAATCAGAATTCTGGACACATTCATGCAAATTAGCACATTCAGAGTCAATTCTTTAGCATCTGCCCTTTGCAGGGATATCTCAAAGCATTAGCTTTCTGCATTAAGCAGTTTGGATGGTTAAACCTGGGTTAAGGACATACACAGACAAAGATGCACTTGGGAATACCAAAGACACCCCACTGGAGCTCATCAGACTAATTTCAAAACAGAGCATTGTGTAATAGATTTTCAGCTGCATTTATTGTTTTGACTTTAGGACTTCAATTTTCTATTATACTCAGTTATCTGTGCATGAAGATTTAGAACATCTGGCAACAGAACATTTTAGTTACAGATTCCCAGTGCTATTTAATGTGATATAGCAGGGAACAATTAGTTATTTTTCAGAGTATCATAAAGTACAGACTTCAAATTTAACCCACCTTGGAGAACCTCCTGCCAGTACCCAATGGAGCTGAGAGAAAATGTCTATTTGTCTGAATGTTTCCATATCAATTGATAGAGGTTCTTAAAGATACTTCTACCTTTGGGGAAATTCATGGATGTGGATTGATAAAAGTCATGGCTGTTTAATGTTAAAGTCAGCTTAAATGTTTGTTTACTACAAAATATCTTTAATCTCATGTTAAACCAAACACAGTGATGAAGGCTGCCAGGAAGCAGATGAAGGCTATATGTAAACCCCTGAACTTATATCTCCACAAAGGTAGAAATGTCCTTTAAAGTGTTCCGAAACGCTAAAAGTGACCCTAAGGCTATGTTCACATGGCTTTAAATGGGACATATTTCAGTCCGTAATTACGCGCCGGAGTGCGCAAATTACGGGTGGAATACGTCCCAGTCATTACGGTAATCCACAGTTCTCATAGAGAACTATGGATTACGTCTCTTCTCCCTGCTCGGTGAATCCGCCGCAGGGGGGGAATAAGTGACATGGGAATTACCAGCGGCGTATACGCGGCGCTAGTAATGAATGTCTATGGGCCGGCGAGGTGCCGGACCCCCGCTCCCGCTCCCACCCCGCCCCTGTCCACACGGCGTAATTGCGGGGCGTAATTACGCCCCGCAAATAAGCCGTGTGAACATAGCCTAATGAAAAAGAAGAATTATACTGTACACTCGTCATGATTAAGTCTAGAATACTATAGGCACGTTTGTGGTCCATATTAAGCATATACACCAAAACTTTTAACCGATGAACAAGCTAAACATGTCCATATGCAGAATAACCTGGTTCACATCGGCGTTGAAGGTTCCTTTAAGACCCAACAGACCCCATTGACTATAATGGGGGTTTATTGGTTTCTGTTGTGGTGTCCGTCATTTTGATGGAAAATATAGCGCTGCATGCTGCACTAATTTTTCCATAATTTCTGACAGACTCTGTGACAGAGATTCCGATAGAAATGTTAACTGAGCCTGGTGCATGAACGCAAATACGCACCACAATGACATATGTCATATTTTACCTTTTTTCTACACTATACTGGTGAAGTTGTAGTATAAGCAATGGGGTCTATTGGGTTTCCATTGTGGTGCCGTCTTTTTAATGGAAAAACCACATATGGTGTACTTGTGGCCAATAAATAAAAATTTTAATACAATTTATTAATCAATGTGCAGTTCTTATATCAGGGACCCAAAACAAATTTTATAAAAAAAAAAAAAAAAAAAAAAAGGAGGCCCGCTCATATGGTGTAAGATAGGAACTGCTAATTGGTGGGGGCTCAGATGCTTCAGATGTATGGGGCCCTGAAATAACTAATGACAGTCATGCTTTCTTGAATGGTATGATATTTATCTATTAGGTGGAAATATTTTTCATGAAAGGAAAACAAAAAGGAAAACCCCACAATACATAAAAGATATATAGTGGTCTAATAAAATGAAAAGCCATGCTACTGCACGATGACACACAATGATATGGTTCATTAGTCAAAAAAATGAATAAAAATGGTCTAATACTAATGACCTGACATGATTATTACTGAGACATAAACATTAATAGCAGAAATGCTTCCTTAAATGGGTTGTATAGTCAGAATTAAGAGTACCCTATCTCTCACTCTGGATGACCTGAAATGGCATATGCTTGCATTATATAAACAGGCAATTGATTGCCAGATACTATTCTTTTTCCTAGCAAAATCTACACTAACTTTACTGATATATAAATGTCCATTGATTACTGGAAATTCATATCTGGGGAATATTTTGCTTGTAAATATTACAATAAAGATGAATTAGGGGCATTGATAGGGTCTTAAAACATGTGGGGCATGGGCCTTCTGTGTTATATTTTTCTCAGTAGGACTGGGTTCATACAGCATTTTTCATGGCACATATAAAAATATATTAAGTGTTTTCCACATAGATACTGTCTATATTGTGTGATGAAAATCAGCAATGAAAAATGTACCTATTTTAAGTCTCATCTATGTATGATGGCGTAATACCTTTAAATAAGAGTCATGCAGTTACCAAATAATATACCCCTTCATGGAGCAAATATCTCACCATACATATTATTTTCATACTGTTACTAAAATGTCCATTGTACCAAGACCATCAATATCATTAATAACAATACATGAGGATCAAATCAACCTGCCATACCTTGATCACATGTAACCCCCACATGTAGTGTGCAGGAGTTGGTGGTACAACACACTACTAAGGGTTAAAACTGTTTTATAATGTTTATTAGTAATTGCACTATTAGTCTGTATTGATTTAATTAAGGGTCCTCTCACATGCTACACTTTTGACGCATTTTTTACGCTTTTTTTAACGTGTTTTTTGTGCAGGAAGACACATCAATTAATGCTGTACATTGCTGCACAAAAATGCGTCAAAAACACACCGTGTGAAAGCTTCCTAAGAATGTTCTAGAAATGGCCTCTACTGTACCCATGTATTTAGCTAACAGCTTGCACCTGTCCCTGGATATGTCTAGTCAGGTTGTTTTGTTTATAACCAGTCCATCCCAAATCCACAAACTAATGTAGGGAAAAACTATGACAACAACTAGAGTGGGGGTAGAGGTAGGTTATATAAGATAGGTAAATTTTGTGTTCTGGGTCTCTCTAGTGTCTCCCCCCACTGGGGAGGTAGCTCTTCAGGGGGATCTGTGGTCTCCAATCTCACTGATGTCCACCCTCAGGTTATCAGTGTCATCTCTCTCCAGCAGCTATCAGAGATGCGCTCCATCAGGGCATCCTGACATAGGCTGTGCTGCCTCTGGGCTCAGGGGTCAGCTCTAATCCCTAATCTTCCCTGACCACATGGGAGTGGATCAATAAAGAGAAAAAGCGAATCTAGAAGGACTCAGCTGGGCTGTGTAGGATATTGAGGGGATATCCCAGATAACAGGTCTTGAAAGCATTTATGCAAGGAAGACTATTCTGCATTAGTCTGCTGAGTGGCTTGGACTGGAAGGAATGTGATGTAATATTGAATGCTACCACTGCCATGTGTATTCCATCTTGTCACGAAAGTAAAGGAGGCTTCTGCTGGCAACTGTTTGCACCATAAACCCCTTATATCTCCTGCTTGCTTATTCTGCACCACACATCAAGGGCACCTCATACATCATCCACAGCAGGCAATTGAGAGAGACCATCACTGGAGTGTGCCACCGGGGAAAACAACTACCAATATCATCCACAGTGCACTCCACGCAGAATAAAACTTGCCCGTTTTAGGTCACTTAAGCTTACCCAAATTATTTATATTTGTGACATGACTAGTGTTGAGCGATTACGTTGGCCATCGACATCGGTCGATGGTCGATAGTCGACCATCATCGAGAAGATAGTCGATGGTCGATGATAGATTATGATCGATGACCATTACAGTCTATGGGAGAGCAACAACACCTTCATTCTTACACGCAAACAGCGCTGGAGAAGCTGGAATTAAAATCCACAACAGTCAAATGGATACGTGCTACATCTTAGGCAACACACTTAGGTTATAAAAGCCACAGAAAAAAAATCACAGACCATTCACTATCCCTGCTTTTTCCACAGCATGCCCCTTTTAAACTGCATCACCCACAAATTAAAAAGTGCAGAAGGCAGTATAAATTAAAATCATTTTACTTGAACTGGACATTGAAAACCCCGGTTTCCGGGGAACCCCAGCATAAACCCCCAAACCTGAAAGCCCCAGATTTAAAAAGTCGGAAAAGGGGGTTTTTCCCAACCCCCATTTTGGTTAAACTGGACATTGACAAACCCCTGCCCGGGCCCAACGCATGGCCCCAAACCTGCATGCCCCAGTTTTAAAAGTGCCAAAAAAAGGAGTCTTTCCCCCACCTTTTTTATTTTTTCACTGGACTTTGACTATCCCTTTTCCGGGGCCCACAGCATGGGCCCCAAAACCTGCATGACCCCACTTTTAAAAAGTGCTGGAAAAAGGGGGTCTTTAAACCACCATTTTAGTTTCAGGGGACATTAAACAAATTTTGGCCCTGGGCCACAGAGGACCCCCAAAAAACCGGGGCTGCCCCCGATTAAAAAGTGCCGGAAAAAGGGGGGTCTTTAAAACCCCCATTTTAGTTTAACTGGCATATACTGTCCCTGTCCTGGGTAGCGCTTGCCCCTCCGTATGAGTGCGGAAAAATTTTGGGGTTAAATTTGGAAATTTTGGTGGTTAACGTCCTTTTCCCAAACCAGGGGGCCCTTTTTTGGCATTTTTTTTCTCTTTTTTAATAAAAGTGCTGGGGGAAATTGGTCTCTGTATTTTGTTTCTGTCCGTCCCCCCCTTCCTTTACTCCTGTCCTCTGAAAAACCTATATCTGGTCAATTTTTCCTTTTAACCCCCCTTTTGTAAAAATTCTAGGAATTTTTTTAAAAGCTTTTTTGTACTTGCAAGTCTTTTTGCTTATGTGTCTTTAAACAGTGTCCAAACCTTTCCTGTTTTTGCCAGCACCATCACCCTTGATTTCCACTCTTGCAATTTTTAAGAAAAAAATGTCTGTTAAAAAAAAACATTTTTTTTTTTAATGGAAACTTTAGTTTTTAGCTGGGGTACAGAAAAAATTTCCCCCCCAAAAATTTCAAAGCATGACCTTGACCCAATTTGGACAATTGGGGAAGAAAAAAATGTTGTTAGAAAAAACATTTTTTTATACTAGGCCCTGTAGTAAAAAAAACTGCATGTCACCAAAATCCCCCCAAAAAAAATTCAAAGCATGAGCGGAGCCATTTTGGAAAGTTTGTGAGAACAAATGTCTGTTAGAAACAACTTTTTTTTTAAAATTTGGACCTGAGTATAGCTGCATTTAAAGCAGCATGACCCAAAAAAATTAAAAAAATTTGACTTCTAAACCCCACTGAAAAAAATTTTTGAGGGAAAAAATCCCCTTTAGAAGAAAAATTTCTGTTCCAAAGGGAAACCATGATTATTGCTGTATCTCACAGCAAACATGCCCCAAAAAAATTTAAAAAAATTGTTTCTCAGCCCCTATTTAAAAAAATTTGGGGGGGAGAAATGCCATTTAAAAAACCCAACATTTCTTTTCCCAAAAGGCCCATGATTATTGCTGTATCTCCAGCTACTGCCCCCAAAAAAATTATAAATATGACTTCTCAGTACTGTTAAAAATTTTTGGGGGAGAAAATTTGCCATTTTAAAAGCACTTTCTGTTAAAAAGGGTACTTTAATTTATAGCTGTATTCACACAACATGACCTCAAAACCTTTGGGGACAATGCAAAAACTTCTAAAGAAAAAATGAGTAAAGGGAAATTTACGGTTTTGTCATGAAACCCCTTGCTGTCTTTTACAGTCCCCTAACGCAAAACCGAAAAAATGAACTGTTGGGAAAAAGAAAAAAAAATTTTTTTGCAGTAAAAAATTTGCCCATTTTAAAAAAAAGTTTTCAAGAGGACCTTTTTCTGTTTAAAGAGGAATGTGAAGAGCCCGGCAATAATCGGGGGACCTCGGAAATTTGGGGGCCCCAAAACATCATCAGGATCCTGACTAAATTCACCCTTGATGAAAGTCAAACGATCCACTTTTATCTGGGGAAAAGGGTGGATGGTTTGTCTGTAAGGGACCCCTCCAGCTTTTGCTGAAGGTCTGTTTCCAGATATGTGCTGGCTGCTGGGCAGGACAACCCCCTCTTGGCGTGGCGAGCGAGCTTTTGGGGGGGGTTCGTCCCTTTTGGATACCCGAAGTCTATTGGGTCCGGAAAATACAAAAACATCGGTGTTGAGACGCAGATAGTTTTTTTTGTGCCCAAAGATTTTAAGCTGGTCTCTGTTTTGTTGGTGTGTGCCCTTTCATTGCATGCGTTGGTGAGGGGGGTAAAAAAAAGGGTTGGCCCGAGGTCACCCATTTGGCTTTTTGCCACCCTTTCCTGTGCTGGCTTTGGCTACTTGGCACTCTTTGCTGCACGTCGTGATGTTGTTCCACCGTGGGCATTTTTAAAAACGTGAAGGGAAAGAAAAACAGATGTCTCCAGGTTTATCAATCAGAAGGGGGGCTTTCCCTTTCTGCATTTTACTCTCTTTTGGGGGGGGTGGGAAAGGAAAGTGCTGCGTTTTGTTTTGTTCCCGGGGGTCCGGAGGGTGGCCCCCCCAGTTTAAAAATTTTTATTTTGATGGCCTTAAAGCGAGGTTTATGTTGGAGGGGGAGCATCAAGCAATCATGTGAGAGGTGGGCCTTGATTTCCCAAAAACCTCTGGGTGAGGGGGGACTAGCAAATGATCTTCCTCATCTTCCTCTCCGCCTCCCAAATTTTGCGCTAAACCCCTTTACAAGGCAGGGCGTCGCTAAAAGTTTGGTGTTAGGAATTTCCTCCTTTCCCCCTCCTTCCTCCCCGCCCTTTTCCCCCGGCACAGCTTTTAACCCAGCCTGGGCTTTTCCTAAAATGATGCACCCTGAGAGCTGTTTCGCTGCCCCCTTGGGACTAGCCCTGGACCCCGAACCATGGCCCATAAAGAAGGGGCCGATAAAATTGGAAAAAAGTCGGGCCTTGTGGGTTCGCGGAGGGAAAGGCTCCTTGCCCCCATCTGTGGGCCGGCTCCTCCTCCGTCGCTGGGGGGGGATCGTTGTTTAAAAGGGGTCCAACGATGTTCCAGAAAAAAAGATCACCCCAATGCTCATGTGACAAGGGGATCGTTCGCATGGCCATTTTTGGGGGCTTTTTCAAAAATGGCAAGGTGGTGCAGAGCTTTTTTCACTGCCTCCCCTCTCAGTGGTTTAAACCCCCCCAGGTCCGCACCGTGCTTGTTTAGGCAAAGTGTCACTTCGTATGGGTTTTAAAGGCATTGCGCTTTCCGCCACAATTTGCTGGGCATGTGGGGGTGGAATTCCAGGTGTTGCCACGGGCAACAAAGAGCGGTTGACGGGGAGGCGAGTGACGCTGCAACGCAGCCAGGCGGGCGAAGAGGGTGGGGAAAAAGGGGAAATGGAACTTAAGGGCTTCGAAAACCTTTTCCCCAGCAGGGAAATCCGACCCGGGGAAATTTTAGAAAAATTTTGGACGGGAAAATTTATTACATGTTTTTTCCCGGCAAGGGATGTGTTCCCGCCTACTGGGTCTTAAGGGCGGCCGCGATTTCCGGGCCCCTTATCGCCACCAAACCCTTTCCTTTGGGAAAAAGGGTTTTTTGTCCCCAGGGCCCGCGCTCGATCTCGTTGCGGGAGCCGTCCCCAGCTCCCGCCTGTGTGGGGCGGTCTCCAAGACAGATTAATTTCAACACGGCCCGGTTTTCTTTGGGCACGTTTATGCCCCCCCAGAGGACCTTGGGGGGAAAAACCTGCACCATCCCCGCGGTTTTGAAGAGCGTGCGCCGAGCCTGAGAAACCCCCGTCACCCCCAGAGACTTTCACCCAGCTCACCCAGTGAGCTGTCACAGAGAATAGCGGCCCCTTTGGGAGTTGCTTAAAGTCCATGTTTCGGTAGTCAGATGGACTTTTCCCGGGCCCCAGATGCAGACAACGCGCTTTAAATTTTTTGATGACCGTGGGTGGCCAGGGGGGGGGGGCGGATTTTTTTGGCAAAAAAAGCCTGGGTCGGCATTTGGTATTGGGGGCCCGGCAAAGGGGCCCTGCGTGGCGGAACCCATCCCTTTTTCCCCCAGGAAAGGCAACATTTCCAAGGCCCCAAAAAAAACCCGGCAATTTCCGACCTTCAGGCTTTTGGTTTGGGGTGGTTTGGGGTTTAAAGGGGTTTCTTCTGCTCCCAAACCTGGAAAGATAGAAGGCGGGCTGTAGACTGGCCACTGTACGGGTTTGCAGGTCGTAAAAACTGGGGGGAAGGGAAGGGGTAGGAGGGTTCTGGTGGTCTGGTGGTACTCGGCGACGGGGAGGCTAAAGTGGAGGTGTCCCTGATCATGACTTAGAGACTGGGAGCGAGGAACGTTGGTGTGGCGAAGGGGGAGGAGGCGGAGACAGAGGGTGTGACGTGGTTGGGGGCCCCCGTCGTCGGTTGGCCTTTTTTGGGCCCAAAGTGTTCCCAATTTCAATCTGCATTCGCTGCATGTGACTAGCATGTTGGTGGTGGTTAACCACCAAGGTTTTTCCCTCTATTATGCTTTTACGGGCAAAGGCGATATGAACTCGCTGGGTGAATCAGAGGGCTTTCTCAAAGGGGCCAAAAGGCTTGAGAGGTCCTGGCCTTTTGCGGCGATGCGAGGAGCGGGGTTTGCGCGACCGGGGTTGGTGGAATTCTATAGGGACTTCTTTGCGACCGCCCTCTCCCTTTTTGGGCGGAACCCGTAATGACACTACCCATCGTCTTCCCCCGTGATGAAGACTCGCAGTTAATTCTGTGAAAAGACCACGTTGGACCCGCGTCGTCATCATCATCTCTCAAAAAGGGTGACTTCGTCGTCCTGACATTCTGCATTCAGGAGCTGCGGGCTACAAGCAAGAGGGACTGCAAGGCGTTGCCGACCCCCCGGGAATTTTGCCGATTGACCGGCTTCCTTCTCCTCCTCTGATGGCATCAGTAACTGGGCGTCAGAGCAGAGAAAATCATCCTCTTTGGCCTCTTGATCTTTTGACATGCCTTCTGACCCCAACCGCATTTTGTCATCAAAGAGGTCTTCAAAAATGGATTGTCCACAGTGGTGGGTACACGAAATTGACTTTTGGGCTGCTTTATGTTGAACGGATGCTGATGATGCTGATGATGGGCATTTGTGGCCGTGACTGGGAGGACGGAGGTAAGACTGCTGGATGCAGATTGCATTAACCAGTGAAGGACAGGTTGGCGACGCTGTTCGTTACTGATATTCCCAGGGCCCTGACCCAGCGATGACAGGCCTGAAGGTCCTGCAACCGACGATCCGCTGGCATGCGTGTTGTCGTCAGCACTGGAAGGAGCACCTTCTCTCGTACCTCTACCTCCATGTCCTATCCCCCTCTTTGCCGCTTTACCACCTGCATTTCGCTCCATGTTCAGAAAGATTAAAATTTGAGAAGGTATGGAAGAGTTTTGGAAAGTCTCTTATTAAAAGACGGCAAATCACAGCTATTCTCAAATCCCTCAAATCAAAACAAAATTGCTGTATTCACATTTAACTGCAAAGTTGGCCTGCGCCAAAGTGAAAAAACACGTATCTGAAATGTATTCGGATAATACAAGGTATTTTTGGCACCTTCCAATTCACCTGTGGTGACTACAAATTGCTGTATTCCCCAAATTTTAAATGCAAGGTGCCTCAATGAACAAAGCTGTAGTGCGCCAAAGTCAAAAAACACGAATCTGTAATGTATTCGGATAATAACAGGTATTTTTTGGCACCTATCAAGTCACCTGTGGCGACTACAAAATTGCTTTATTCAAATTTAACTGCAAAGTAGATCTATCAACAAAGCTGGCCTGCGCCAAAGTGAAAAAACACGTATCTGAAATGTATTCGGATAATACAAGGTATTTTGCCACCTTTCAATTCACCCGTGGTGACTACAAAATTTTCTGTATTCACATTTAAGTGCAAGGTGCCTCAATGAACAAAGCTGTAGTGCGCCAAAGTCAAAAAACACGTATCTGTAATGTATTCGGATAATAAAAGGTACTTTTTGGCACCTATCAATTCACCTATCAATTCACCTGTGGTAACTACACAATTGCTGGATTCAAATTTAACTGCAAGGTGGCTCTATCAACAAATCTGGACTGGGCAAAACTGCAAAAAACACGTATCTGTAATGTATTCGGATAAGTTAAGGTTTTTTTTAGGACCTTTCAATTCACCTGTGGTGACTACAAAATTGCTGTATTCACATTTAAGTGCAAGGTGCCTCAATGAACAAAGCTGTAGTGCGCCAAAAATCAAAAAACACGTAAACTATAATGATTCGGATAATAAAAGGTATTTTTTGGCACCCCATCAATTCCCCTGTGGTGACTACACAATTTCTGGATTCAAATTTAACTGCAAGATGGCTCTATCAACAAATCTGGACTGGGCAAAAGTGCAAAAAAAAACGTATCTTTAATGTATTCGGATAATACAAGATATTTTTGGCACCTTTCAATTCACCTGTGGTGACTACAAAATTGCTGTAAATTTACATTTAAGTGCAAGGTGCCTCAATGAACAAAGCTGTAGTGCGCCAAGTAAAAAAACACGTATCTGTAATGTATTCGGATAACAAAAGGTATTTTTTGGCACCTATCAATTCACCTGTGGTAACTACACAATTGCTGGATTCAAAAATTTAACTGCAAGGGGGCTCTATCAAAAATCTGGACTGGGCAAAGTGCAAAAAACACGTATCTGTAAAGTATTCGGATAATAAAAGGTATTTTTGACACCTTTCAAATTTACCTGTGGTGACTACAAAATTTGCTGTATTCACATTTAAGTGCAAGGTGCCTCAATGAACAAAGCTGTAGTGGCGCCAAAGTCAAAAAACACGTATCGTAAGGTATTTTGGATAATAAAAGGTATTTTTTGGCACCTATCCCAAATTTACC
This sequence comes from Phyllomedusa bahiana, assembly GCA_025379985.1. Taxonomy (NCBI): domain Eukaryota; kingdom Metazoa; phylum Chordata; class Amphibia; order Anura; family Hylidae; genus Phyllomedusa; species Phyllomedusa bahiana. Next base: position 65,413 of record JAODAL010011549.1, read on the forward strand.
TGTGGTAACTTTCACAAATTTCTGGATTCAAATTTAACTGCAAGGTGGCTCTAAACAACAAATCTGGACTGGGCAAAAAGTGCAAAAAACACGTATCTATAATGTATTCGGGGTAATAAAAGGTATTTTTGGCACCTTTCAATTCACCTGTGGTGACTACAAATTGCTGTATTCACATTTAAGTGCAAGGTGCCTCAATTGAACAAAGCTGTAGTGCGCCAAAGTCAAAAAAAACCCTATCTGTAATGTATTCGGATAATAAAAGGTATTTTTTGGCACCTATCCCAAATTTTACCTGTGGCGACTACAAAATTGCTTTATTCAAATTTAACTGCAAAGTAGATCTATCAACAAAGCTGGCCCCGCGCCAAAGTGAAAAAACACGTATCTGAAATGTATTCGGATAATAAACGGTATTTTTGGCACCTATAGATTCACCTGTGGTGAACTACAAAATTGCAGTATTCACATTTAAGTGCAAGGTGCCTCAATGAACAAAGCTGTAGTGCGCCAAAGTCAAAAAACACGTATCTGTAATGTATTCGGATAATAAAAGGTATTTTTTGGCACCTATCTATTCACCTGTGGTGACTACAAAATTGCTGTATTCAAATTTAACTGCAAAATTGATCTATCAACAACACTGACCTGCGCCAAAGTGAAAAAACACGTATCTGAAATGTATTCGGATAACAAGGGGATTTTTGCACCTATCAATTCACCTGTGCTGACTACAAAATTGCTGTATTCTAATTTAACTGCAATGTGGATATATCAACAAAGGTGAAATGGGCAAAATTGAAAATGAACACCTATCTGAAATGTATACTGATAATTAAAGTGGAGTTTTGCACCTAACAAAAAAGGGCCTTCAGTTACTAGAAAAGATGTGTATCCTAATATAAGTTCAGGCTGCCCAATATCCAGGAAATATTTCAATAGAAAACTGTTTATAATAAAGATATTGCAGTGCAATGTCTACACTAAGTCTTGGTGAACTTTATCCAGTATTCTTTATAGAGCTTGTCTCTGTTTGCCCGCGGGCCCCCCCCCCCCCGCTCCCCACCGTGACTTTACAGCGGTAGATGCTCCTTTAAAATTCTCTACCTAACTACATAAAATCTTCCAATCTCTAATCTAACTAAGTTGAAAGGATCACAGCTAACAGTAGAGCTTTCTCTGTGAAGAAATAGAATAATTTCGCTGAGCTGTTTGGACACAGGCAGAGCGCACGTCCTACTGCTATGAGACGCTGAGAGACACTGAGGCTGAACAGGAAGGGCTGTTCTATGTAAAACGAGGTCATGTGATTTTTCCAGCCAATCGCAACCATACACATCCCAGTCATGACGTCACACACACATCTCACCCTGCTCTATTCTGTAAGCTGATTTGCTGGCCGCCAAAATGACAGGAAGCGCCGAAAATGGCACGATCTTAATAGATGATGCACAGATTTTAACCTAAATTATCGCATGATCTAAAAATTTCGATCAACATAAAAACTGTGCCGATTTCAACTTTGTCGATAATAATCGCTCAACACTAGAAATGACAGAATAATGAGAGACAGAGAAAAAACATTTTAAGGCATTTTTTATTACTTTCTGCAAAGTCAAAAGTTTACATACATTTCTTTAGTATTTGGTAGCATTACCCTTAAACTGTATGACTTGGGTCAACTGTTTTGGATATCCTTCCACAAGCTTCTCACAATAGTTGGTAGGAATTCTGGCCCATTCCTCCTGACAGAACTAGTGTAACTAAGCCATGTTTTTAGGTCACCTTGCTTGCACCTGCCTTTTCAGCTTTGCCCATAAATTTTCAATAGGATTGAGATCAGGGCATTGTGATTGCTACTCCAAAACATTGACTTGGTTATCCTTAAGCCACTTTGCAACCAGTTTGACAGTATGCTTTGAGTCATTGTCCATGTGGAAGACCCATTTCCGCCCAAGCTTTAACTCCCTCGCTAATGCCTTGAGATGTTGCTTCAGTATTGCCACATAATCTTCTTTCCTCATGCTTCCATCTATTTTGTGAAGTGCACTCCTCCTGCAGCAAAACAACACCACCACATGATGTTGCCACCCCTGTGTTTTACAGTTGAGATGGTGTTCTTAGGCTTCCAAGCTTGTCCTTTTTTTCTCCAAACATAACGATGGTCATTATGGTCAAACAGTTCGATTTTAGTTTCATCAGACCACAGGACATGTCTCCAAAAATGTAGGTCTTTGTTCCTTTGTGCATTTGCAAACATCAATGTGGCTTTTATGTGTTTCTTTTGGAGTAATAGCTTCTTCCTGGCAGAGTGGCCTTTCCGCCCATGTTGATACAGGACTTGTTTCACTGTGGATAATGACACAATCTTACCAGCTTCCGCCAGCATCTTCACAAGGTCTTTTGCTTTTGGGTTTATTTGCACTTGTTGGACCAAAGCACATTCATCTCTGAGACACAGAACCCATCTCCTTCCTCAATTATATGATGGCTGGACATTCACATCTTGTTTGTACTTGTGTATAATTTTTGTACAGATAAACAAGGCACCTTCAGGTATCTGGAAATTGCACCCAAAGATGATCCAGACTTATGCAAGTCCACAATTCCCTTCCTGATATCTTAACTGATTTCTTTAGACTTTCCCATAATGTTACACTCAGAAGCAGCGTGTTTCTGGTGTCCATTAATATACATCCACAGGTATGTCTCTAATAAACCTATCGGAACCTTCCGAATACATGATATCACCATATGGACTGTCCCAAATTGATTAAAGGGATAGTAATCCTAGTGTATGTAAACTTTTGACTTTGCAGAAAGTAATACAAATGAATTAAAAATGATTGCTCTCATTATTCTGACATTTGGCAAATATAAATAATTTTGATAATTCTAATTTACCTAAAACAGGTAAGGTTTATTCTGATTTCATGTCAGATTGTGAGAAAAACATGCATATGTGGCTTTTTATATAGTGTATGTAAACTTCTGGTTTCAACTGTAGGCATCTGGCTTCCTAGTTAAGTAGATACATAGATCCCTCTTTAGTTAACTATAGGCCACCAAGTAGGTAGATAGGCATATATTTTCATTAAGTAGGTAAATATATAGCATCCCTATTAGGTAGGTATGTAGCCCCATTAATGTATCTAGGCTCCTGTTAGGTAGGTATATAGGCTTCTGTTAGGTAAGTAGGTATAAACCCTCCTCCCATTAGATAGGTAAATGGGCTTTTGTTAGGTAGGTATATACCCCTCCCCCCATTAAGTAGGTAGATATACAGTCTCCCATTTGGAAAATATATATGTCTCTGTTAGGTAGGTAGGTGTATAACCCTCCAAGTAGGTAGGTAGGTATACAGCCCCACCATTTGATAGATATATATGCTCCTGTTAGGTAGATAGGTATATATATATATATATATATATATCCCCAATTAGGTAGTTATACAGCCCCCCATTTGGTACATTTATATATGCCCCTGTTAGATAGGTAGGTTTATAACCCCCCAATTAGGTAGGTAGCCCCCCAGAGTCTTTTTCTTTAATGTACGTAAAAAATAAACAGTCCATGCTGGTGTTATATGATTCAGTGCCACAACCTTTTATTTAGGGCATAGGTCCTGGATAAAAAGGCTTGACGATGCCCTTCAGATGATTTGATGCTGTGGTCCAGTGTAATGTAGATATGTAAATTTGAATCAAAGGTGTTTGGCTATTTGGCAAAATCCCTTCTGTTGCCAGCTCATAGTTCACTAGCCAGCTTCATAGAATGGAGAGAGTCTAAGAGAATTTTGAATATAGCTGAGCGCAATTGTTTGGCAAAATTTGGAACTGCCATAGACATGAATAGGGAAGAGCTGCCCAAATGTGTAGCCATCTTCCTGTTCTCTGAGGCTACCTCAGAAGGGACTTTGCCCAATGACAAAACCCTTTTCATCAATTTTAACATGTACATGTGGGAAAAAAATCTGAACTAAATTTCCTCAGTCCTAAGTGATCTATTTAAATTCCAACTTTAGGGATAATATGCTCCTTTTTTATATACTTTTGAAGATACAGAAGAAACAATTATCAATACTCTATTAAACGAGAGCTTCCTGGCACTGCACTGATTTTTCATTATCCTGTACCCTTTTATAGCACCCTTTTTAATTTTGTTTGTGGGAATATAAAAGAATTTAGATGGTAGAACAGGTCATGCTAAAGTGCTCAGTAACTTTTAATAGGGAAAATCATAATTTGCTGGTATGTATCTTTTCCAGCACGTGAGTTTATCAAATATCTTCCATTTACAGTTGACCTGGTCAACTGTCAGAACTTTTCTAGTGGAGCACATTATCTGAAAACCTTTGAATGCAACATTAATAGCTTCAGGATTTAGCTTTTTATATGTGATCTGCCACGCACAGTCCTGAGATTACCTGTAGCAATAGAAATGCATTCACTGGAACGGTCAATCATGCTTCTTCATCTTACAATCAGATGGAAAAAATTAAGTTAGAAGGATGCCTGACAAACCCTTCCTGCCACAATGTAATTTGTCTAAATTTTGGTGAATTAATGTTTTAGGACTGTTTCATGGTTTTGGAGTGTTAGTGAATAAAAATCATAATATTTTAGTTTACAAACCCTACAGAATTTTGTGCTTCAGATTTCTAGTAGTATAATGTTGTACCGTGTTAGCCATAGAAAGTAGTAGAAGAGTGAAGAAATCAGGCGATACCTTTTAGAGGCTAACTGAGTATATTTGATGGTGAGCTTTCGAGAGAACTAGCTCCCTTCCTCCCTACCTCAGGAATGACAGCTTCCACCCCAAGCACACAAAGCAATCCATTATCTACAGCCAGGCTATACGGTACAATCGTATTTGCTCCAACAAGACAACCTGGACAAACCCCCTCCTGGATCTGAGGACAAAATTTCTCCAATTGGATACAAACCAAAAGTGACGGACAAACCAAAAACAGCAAAGCGGCCGCCATCAACAGAGACAGCTAAATTACATACAAAGACACCCAAAGGGAAGAACGAGTGCCCCTAGTTTCACCTACAACCCACAGCTGAGATCCTACAAAGGTTTGCCAAGGAACTTTAACCTGTGCTACATAGAGACAATAGACTCAAAGACATATTCCCATCCCCCCTCTCCTCTCCTTTCGGCAACCACCAAACCTGCGGCGTATTATTGTCCGGAGTGCTTTGAAGGCCCCCAACTGAAAATGGCACCTCACCCTGCCTTCAAAACAGGTGCAAGACCTGCAGGCACATCCACACTGCTGACAGTTACCTGTCCCAAATTTCCCACAGTGCACAAAATTAGGGGACATTTTCCTGCAGGTCTACAATGGGGTGTACTGTTTTTTGGGCAATGCCCACCACACCCTTTTAAGGGGGGGGAAACAGGGAAAAGATCCCACGCATGAACCACACAGATCACTTTTTAATACATAAACTGATCCCCCAGGGGCACACACTTCTCCGAAGACCACTGTATTAAGATCTGAAGATTGGTTTTAGGGGAAACTTTAAAACCAGGGGGAGAAAAAGGGGAAGGGAATTTAAATTAAATCAAAAATTTCAGACTCTAAAAAGGGTTAAATATCCATGCTAGTTTTAGTAAAACTATATTAACTGTGAGGTCACAAATTAAAACCGGGTGGCTGTGAGATAAGACCAGATTTATGACCCCCCGTCATGCCCCAAGTTTCCAATAGTTAATTGTTTTACCTTTTTAAAAAACTTTTTTGCTTATATTTCATTTTTGTTATGTTTAAGAATTCTAAGATCCTTGAAAGGTCCCTGCCCGTGTGAAAAAAAACCTGTGAATTTTTAATTTCTTTATATCATCATGTCAAAAAAGGGGGCTGTTTTCCCCGAAAGCTCACCATCAAATATACCAGTTTCCTCTAAAAGGGATCGCCTATTTCTTTCCCCCTTTAGTCTTCAGATTGCACAGAAAGTTTTTTTTTGGGTATTTAAAAAAAAAAACAAAAGTCAATTCCAAAAACAAAGGGGCATTTAAATTTTGAACAAAAAGCGGGCCACACACAATTGAACCCAAACAAAAAATGGCTCTTATGGCAATGAATTCCCTCTCTTAGCCACCAAGAACAGCCAAATAGAACAAATCAAGACCCCCGACTCTGATCGACTAAGGAGGAAACACCAGCATGCAGTGTACTCAAGACTCACAGAGATAGGAGCAATATCCTATTGAAATGTTATTACATAACCAAAGTAAACACAACAATGTGCATAAGTTACAAAACAAAAATAGTAAGATAAAAATGATTATAAAGACTTGGTACGTCAAGGTTTATTAACTCTTCTCAAACCAGTCATTTCACCCAACAAAACCAAAATTTTCTAAAAAAGTACTAAAAAAAATAAAAAAATTCAAGCTCAAAAAATAAAAATTAAAGGGGAAAAAATTTTATAAAAAAAATCCAATTTATTTCAATCTATTTCCTTTCGAAATCACTTTTACCAAACATTGTTTAAAAATTTTGAAAAATCCAAAAGGGGATGAAGTTTTACTCACGTCAATTTTAAATGGCCCCGTAATGATGTTTTAAGAGCTACGCATTTTCCCTTTTTTTGTCAAACACTGTGGCCTTTTTGGAACCCCCCCACCTCCTTCTCGTGCATTGTTTTTAAAACTTGGTTGGCCAAAAGGTTTCAGAAAACTAGAAAATAAGTGCCAAAATTTTAATGAGGGGGAAAAGGTCAGATTTTTACCCATCAAGACCTGTTACTGATACCATGTCAAAAAAAAGAAAATTTAGTTATTTTTCCATAAATTCCATTTGAAACGCATCACATAAGAAAATGGGCTAAAAATTAAATACAAATTACGAGGAAAAAGGATTACTTACGTTTCCCCACGGGTCAAAAAATTTCCCCCTTTGGGACTCTGAGCAGCCACAATTCCAAATTTGAGGGTTCCACAGGTGCTAACTATTACTAGGCATGCCACTCACACACCTTCTATGCATGAAGGGAGAGGCTACCTTAATTTTATACCTTCAAAAAAATTTTTTTTTCATAAACGCATTAAAACCTCACCGGCCCCTTTTTTGGACACCTGCTATAACGGGTTGGGCCCCCTTTGCCTTCGCTCCTCAATTCTTTGTGGCTAAAATTCCACAAGGTTTTGCAACGAGCTCATTGGTACCAAGGGGGCCCAAAAAGTGCCCGAAAATTTTCCCCCCCCTGACACCCCCACCCCCCCTGAACCTTGATACAAGGCAGGAGGATCCATGCTTTATTTTGTTGACGGGCCCAAATTCTGACCCCCCCATCCAATGTCCAGCAGAATCGGAACTTTCCCAACCAGGGAAAGTTTTTCCTATCTTCTGCCAATTTCGATAGCTTTTGGGAAATTGGAGCCTCCTTTTTCCCGTTCTTCTGAAGGGTGGGCCCCGGGGGTTTGGGCTTCGCTGTGTACCCATCTGCCTCAAAGTTGGCCGTACTGTGCGTTCGAGATGCTTTTTCTCCTACCTTGGTTTTAACGGTGGCTTTTGATCACTTTGCCTTTCTATCAGCTCGAAAAACCCGTCTGCCCCTTTTCCTTTGCCTTGGCTCAAACAAGGCTTTTCCGCCCAAGGACTGCCGCCCCTGGATGTTTTTTCTTTTTTGGGGGAAAATCTCCTGTAAAACCCTTGGGGGGTTGTGCGTGAAAAAACCCGGAATCACATTTTTTGAAAAACTCAGAACCACCCCCTTCTGGCACCAAAAACCATTCCCTTCAAAGGCACTCAAAAAACCCCTTTTTTTCCCCATATGATACTCGTTTGAAAAATGCAGGAGATGTCTTGACCTGTCTACCCTAAATGCACTAGTTTCCGCCCTTGATTGGCTGATTTAAAATTAGTGTTAAAAAGGGAGTTACAGGGTACCTAAAAAGTGCGGTGGGGTTTTATTGCACCATGCTGGCCAGAGACATAACTTGAAGATCCTAGGCCAAAAGTAAAATGGGGCCCCCCAGCTACCAAATGTCATGTACACTATTGGTGTCTTCTTGAGTGGCAGGAAGCCTTTTGGGCCTCCTCAGGCTGTAGGGACCGGTAGCATTCTAATCGCACCACCCTTTTGGTATTACCCCGAATGGCATAAAGCCTATTATCACAAATATTTTGATTGGGGAGGGTCCAAAAAACCCTTTTAATGTGAACACAAAATTATACCCATACTCCAATACTGGCAATGTGCACTTAGAAAGTGCTAAGCAGCCCCATTGAATGGTAGTGGCATCACCAATAGACTGAAACACTAGCATTTTGCAATTTGTATTTACCAGAATTTATGGAATATGTTTTTTTTTATTTTTTAAAGACGGCACTTTGGGTAGTATATCCGGGCCAAAAGGAAGATGCCATGGATCAAAATGTTTATCATTGGATATTTGGGAAAAAGTTTAAATTTTAAAAAATTGGAGAGTAAATTCCATTTTTCACCCTTGTTGCAGTAAAGTTTTTTGAGTGGGAGTGCCTGGATTTCTTTCTACTCAAAAACCATCTTTAAACACAAATTTGAATTAAAACAAAGAAACTTCGGAGATTTCCAGCGCGGATAAAAATTTTAATTCTTTATTGTAGCATATCAGGAAACCCAAAACCCTGGCAACTAGGGAACGCGTTTCTAACCCCCCTTTTCTTCTATGGCTTCAGTTTTTGTTCAAACCATTTATTATTTTTGTCATGACTATGTCCTTGCATGCAAAGTGAGGTTTTAAAATAAATGGGGTTGCTGTTTTAACATTAGACACACATTTTCAGACTTTTTCATTTCACTTTCCCCCAGACTTTGAGGTTTCCCAGTTTTTCTTTTTGACATCTGTTTTGTTGCAGGGCTAGTGCTGTCCCCCTTTTCCCCCTTATTGTGTATCCTGTTGCCAAGGCTGGAAAAACCCACGCTTGACTAATTTCATTGGTTTTTGGATAATCTGCTGGGCCCTTTCCACACCCCCAAATATCTTTTTAGCCCATTATCTCAGATGCGAAGATGTACATAAATGATTTTGGAAACAAAACTAGTGAAAATAAAAAATTTTGAGAATGGGTTTTCACAAACACATAAAAAATGTTGAAGTTCTTCAAGCCAAGGCGTGATCCCATTACTAACAGGTAGCATCCATCCACAACAATCAAACTAAAGCAAAAACATATCCTGAACTATGTGATGTAAATGGAGCTTAAACAAAAAGGAAAATTTTTTCCTGCATTTGGTTTCGGGAAATTTTGTTTGAAATTTTTTTTTATTCTCATCATCTTTGTTTATTTTTGGGTTTTTCTTTTACAAGAAACTGAAATTTGGGGGCTTGGGGATTTTTCAGAGCACAGTGAATAGAAATGTTAATCTTTTCAGTACAGTAGTGAGAGAATGGTCTATGCCATCAAGTGCTTAAGTATACAATTTAAACTAATGAAAAACAAATTTTTTTTTATTTTAAAAATCATGGAACTCCAAAAAAGCTTGTGTATTCATTTCCACAGCAACAAGATACTCCAGAGCTGGGATACTGCCCAGTTCATTCTGTGGAACTCCTAGCTCTTCAAACTTCATACACGTCATTCGTACCGAGACTGCTAGGCAAAAAAAAATGGGTGCTTTAAGTTAACAGGGGGGTCTAGTCCAAACCCCCCTATATAAGGGAAAAAAAAAAATTACAAACAGAACCCTTCTGTGGTGCTTTTACAAGTTTCTTTAACAAAGGCTATTATTTTCCAAGGGTTTAAAAAAATAAAAGAAGATGCAGCAGTTCAAACTTCATTTTTCCCCTTCAAGGCTCTGTGACAAAAGACACTGAAGTTTCTATCTCTTCCTTCTTTAGTGATAAAGCTGACATTACAGCCTGGAGTTACTATCATTACATACAGTTATTGTTACTAGTAGCAAAAATTGATGTGCTTTGTAGCTCCAGAGAGTCACTTGTTGGAACAAGTTTAGAAATAAGCTATATCTGAACTTAGCTTAATCTCTATTTACACTACGGGAGGTTGTCCTTAAATCTCCACCATTACATTTAAAAGTTACAAATTGTCCATAAACCCGCTTCAAAACATATTGTAAAATCAAATACTCTCCTCTAATCCTGTTAAACGAAATACATACAGTGTTATTTCTTAGGCTACAAATACATTTTACACTGAAAAGGAAGTTATCCAATGCAAGACACAGTAAAAATGTCAAAATATGGTGAGAAGTAAAAACAGAAGAGTATTGCCTTTATCATTTATGACTTCTGCCTTTTTGGTGTCCCTTATTGCCCTTTAAATTGTTTTAATGAAGATGCTAAAAAACAAACATTTTTTCACCGGAAAAACAATTCTTTTTCAATTTGAAAAGAAAAACAGGTTTAAAAGTGTGCGCTCCCCCCTTTTTTTACAACAATTTGAATCGATGTATACAAAGAATTTCAGGTGATAGACTATCCTTATTCATTAGTAAAACTACAATGAAAAATGTAAGTGACAAATACGGCCTTGCAAAATCAGATATTAACAGACCTAGTTAATCATTTGTTTGGCTTCAACAGTGCCAAATAACAACTTGATGTATAAATTATTGTGTCATACAATCTTTGGACAATATAATACCCCTGTTACTCATATAACTCCCGAAAATAAGCCGAGGCACCTCTTTTTCCAAAAAAACTGGGAAAAAAGTAATGACTGTTAAAAGCCTAGGGGGGGAAAAGATGGCACGGGAAATTTAAAAAAAAAAATGGATAACAAAAAAAATTACATTGGCATAAGGCGTTTAGTCCCCCCTAGGCAGTTTAAAGCCCCTAGTCTTTTTAAAGGGGTTTATGTCCCCCATAGGGAGGTTATAAGGTATAGTCCCCATAGGGAGGTTTTTAGGGAGATTAAGGCAGGCAAGTCCCATAGGGAGATAATAAGAAAAACCAAAAGGCAGGTTAAGGCATTAAAAGTCCCCCCCTAGGCGGATAGTCTCTATATCAGGTTAAGGCAGGGAATTTCCCAAAAGGGAGGCCCATAGCAGGGTTTGTCCCATAGGCAGGTAATAGGCGGTTTATAGGGAAGGGATTTTTTAAAAAAAAAAAAAAAAAATAAGCACTTCCTCACTCCCTCCGTTTCCGACTCCGGGCGCTCCGTTTCGGGGACAGGCCGGGTTGTCATCACCAGTAGGGAGCGTGGACATAAACGTTGCCTTTGGGCCGGGAAACTCCGGGCAGCCGCAACTGCGGGCCCCCATCCACTGCGGCATGGGGCTCCGATCTGGACGGTAACATATGTTGTGGGGGGTTTTTGCGGGAAGGGTGGGGCTGGGGCACTTGCAAAATAGATGGCATCAGAGGAAAGAAGATTATGCGCAAAACTAAACAACACCAAAAAATCATCCAGGGAAATTAAAGTTGGGTGGGGAAAAGGGTTTTCCAAATGGGAAAAACCCGAAGGTATGCCAAAAGGGTTTTCAAAGTGGCTTAAGGATAGCCAAGTTTAAAGTTTTGGAGGCCATCACAATTTCCCTGAAACTCAGTCCTATTGAAAATTTTTGGGCAAAGAAAGAAATGGCACGTTGACCTTCGGCCCTGGTCAGTTTAAAACCATTTGTGTTAGGGGGAAAAGGGACAAAAATTTCCCAAAAACTATTGGAGGGGGCTTTTGGAAGGAAAATCCCAAACTTTTGGGCCCAAATTACAGTTTAAGGGGCAAAGCTTCCCAAATTCTTTAAAGAAATTTTATTTTTTAAAAAATTTTTTACTTTGCAAAAAAAAGTAATAGAAATCCCTTAAAAATATTCTCTCACTCATTTTTCTGGGAAATTTTCCCAAAAAAAAATAATTTGGAATCATAAATGACCCAAGATGGGGTTTGGGTTTTTTCTGATTTCTTTCGGTAAAGGGGAAAAAAATAAAATATTTTGTTTTTTTATTAGTGTATATAAACTTTTGGTTTTAACTTTAAATGTCTTGCTTTGCAGGGAACCAGGCAAAAAAGCCCGTCCCCTTCCTTCCTAACCCATTCACTGCAAACCATTGATGTTCGTAAAAACACATGGCCTCAGGGGAATTTATTGTCATTACTTTGGGGGGTGTGGGTTTTGAAAAAAGGCTTGCTCCCCAAAACCCTCCCCTGTAGGGGGGTGTGGGCTTTAAAAAGAGGGAAAGATTAGCTGGGATCACTCTTTTTAAGTCTTTTATTTTTTCAAGTGAATATAAGTCATTACATTAAGGGAATTACAGGGGGCGGGAACCCGTTTTTTTTTATCTTTGAGTCCCGCTGGGAAAAATTTAGCAATTTGGGACAAAGGACAGCAATTCAAGATGGGGGGTTTTGTACTGCTGTCCCTGAAAATGATGACTACAGCTCTGTACAGTACTTGTGAGTGCCGGGTTTCTGACAGCCCAAATACTTTTCTGGGGGGGGTAACACAATTAAAAGGGCAGCAAATGTCTAGCATTGAAAATGGGAGGGAAGTCTATATTTTTAAAGCAGTCTGAATTGTAGGAAAAAAGATGCGGAAAACCCACTGAACTCCCCCAAGCAAATTTTTTTTAAATGTAAAAAAATAGGGGAAAAAAAGCCCTGCCCCAGGTTTCTCGGGAGCTAACTGTTTTAAAAAAAGGGAAATGCAAATGCCCAAAAAAAACAGAAGGGTCCCCGGGAAAAACCCAAAAAAGGAACACATTTGTTTTGATAACTTTTAACAACAAGAATTGTTGCAAGGGGTATATGGTAAAAAAAGGGGATCAAAGTTTAAGGGAATTTCCCTGGTTGCCCGGGGAACCTGATGAAAAGGCTATTGGGCCCAAGGGGGCGAAAAGGTTTAAGAACCCCTTGGGTTTTTTCCACCTTACAAAAATCTGTTTTTTTTTCCCGTAAGGGGCACCCAGGAAAACCCTTGGTGCCCGGCCCCCAAAAGCAACAGCTGTATCCTCAGAAGCCGTTCATGCCTTTAATTTTTAAAAACACTAACTTTAGAAGAAAAATTTGATTACAATGAGTGGAATGTATGTTTTTTGGGAAAACACATTTCAAATTTTAAATTTTCATTTTGCTTATATGTGAACTAATTAGATTTATTCTGTTGTTTTTAAATACCTATTTTTTTTTTATAACACCATGTCTCTGCTCTTGTGTGTATTTAAGTATGTACGTTTGTGTGCATGTGTTTGTAATTGGCTTTTGGTTGAAATTTCAGGATGAACATAATATTTCTTGAATGTTTTTAGATGAACTAAATGAGACCAACTCTTAACTTTAGAATGCCCATGTTCAATGTTTCACACTCAGTGACACTGGGCTCAGTGGCCACTTTCATCTGAGAGCATCCTGCTTGAAGCCTCGCAATGACGATCTACTGCTGATCAATTGTAAGGTGTTGTCTTGGTCTCATGGTGTCAAAAAGTGAACAGCATGATGAGAAGGACTGTTTAAATCTTAATTTAAATTGATCCCCTAAATTTATTGGGCGATTCAGGGATCAAACACCTGTTGTTAATTTTGCCATTAAGCTCCTTGTTAGAGATCAGCAAGTTGTGCAATAAGTACTGAAACACTGAATAGTTGGACATGTGCATTTTAAAGTTAAATGGGTTTTCTCGGCATGCTGAATCACTGCTTTTTGCATTCACAATGTCTCCTTAGGCTGTTACCTTGACAGAGCAGGAGATTGTTACCTTTAACACAATTACACATACTGTAACTCCAGCTCCATTCTTCTCCTGCTCACAGCACTTGTACTTTTTGTTTCCTGCAGCTAATCTTGTTTAATCTAATTAGTTCCCTCTTGACTCAGTCCCCATCAGTCCCTGTCACTCCTGCTCTCAGCTAATCAGATAACAGGGATGCAGGTTACCATAAAAACCTCTGTGCAGTTAGAGACCTGCTAAACTGTCTAAAGCTCATGACTAAAGTAAAATCTACTTACCAATGTGTTGTAGAAAATGTATTTATTTATCAGTCCCCTTGTGTTGAAAACTAATCATCATAGTGAAAAAAAACCTTTAAGAGATGGTCTCATTTTGATCATTTAAAAAAATCAAGAAATTTTATGTTCATCCTGGAATTTCAACCAAAAGCCAAATATCCCTAACTTGTTGTGAGTAGTGTATATGGTTGTATGCATTTCTTCTTAGTACTTTGCAGTAGTATGTCTGATAAAGAGTCCTAAGGGATTTTGAAAGCTTGTTGTATAACATCATTTCAGTTAGCAATTGAAAGGTATCATAACTGCAAGAGTATTATTTTGTTTCTCTTACTGAGAACAAGAAGACGTTTTTCTGCTTTTCACAGTTCACATGGTATCACAAAGTGATTTTCAAGAGACAATACTAAGAATGTTTCTTATTTCTTCAAAGATATCTTTCCTTCACTACAGCAAAAAATTGGGTTCATTTTGTTTTTCTCCTTTTATGTGTAAATGGGGCCACTGTCTGTACAATATCTTTTTGGGAACAAATCTTCAGCAACCACATTTAAAAAAATATTTGTATAAATATGTTTTCCACAGCCACTCAAATTATTACAGAGGTTATTCTTACACATGCAGAAGGCAGTGAAAGGCTTGCAGAGTGAGGTGATAGAAAATGCAGAAAAGTACTGTAATATGTCTGAATATTCATCGGATGATACCCCTACAGTGGAGTAGATTTTATTTTTCTATAATTTTGTATAACTTTGTACAGTAAAGTTATAGTTATTCTGCCAGAGCCTGGGATTACTAATAAAAATAATTATAGGTCTCATGATTCTTCTTCCTCTCACAGATATTCAATTTACTTACAGTAGCCTGCATGCTCTATTAGGTCGGGTTTACCGGTTATTCCCACAGATTTTTTGAGCCGTATTTAGCTCACAAATCCGCCCTGGGAAAAGGGGCGGGGCGGGGGCGGGCGGGCGCGGGGGGGGCGCCCCTCCCCCCCCAAGCAAAGCAAATTTTTTTGGGCGTACGCCCGTAAAGTAAGTGCATGCATTTCTCCCCGCCCGGGGATTCGCCGAACGGGGGAGAGCAAGAAACCACTGTTTTTATGAGAGATGGATTTCCGTAATGACAGGAACGATTGGCCCGTACTGCAGCCAAATCCGGCGCGGGGTACGGCCCAATCCTGCCCAAATAAGCCGTGGGAACAGGCCTTCAAGGGTGTATACATGACTCTCTGTATTTACACACAAATCGCTTATTTGAAAAAGCTAATGCTTTCATTAAAACTACTGCAGGCTAAAAAAAAAATAATACAAAGGGGCAAATACTTCACCCCAAAAAATTACTGTTCATTGCTACCCCAAAAAAGTCCCATTAACCCCAAAACCAACATTAAAATAGTGCGACTACCAATAATACCCAGAGCTGCCCCCTATTATCCCCCCTAGGACTGAATGCTACCACTATACTATAATTGAATAAGGACCACCTCAAAACCAATGTTTACCCAACAGTGATCAATATGGTAGAAAATTTGCCGACAAAGGGGCCCCTGCAGACATATAAGTGACTTTAGTGCAGTTACATCCAGGTGATATATTCTCTGATGAGTCATTCACTGATGGTCTTTTTCTAGGGTGGCTGTGGACTGCTATTTTTAGGGTGCGTTCACAAGGCAAGTGACAAATACCGGTCGGTTTATGCGACTGGTATTTGCACTGTTTTGGCCCCTCCCCCCCGGCCCCGGGGGGCAGCTTTTCTCCGCGATGAAGCGGAAAAAGCCCTCCCCCTTCAATTCACTTGCACATATTCCGCCCGAAACCGGGCGGAAAATTGCATGCCAATGTTTTTCCGGGAGCCCGCGGGCGGAAAACCTTTGCAGTGGGGATGCTGCAGAGTTTTCCAAGCGCCCCGTTCTGCCATTTTCGCCATTTTTCAGGCGGTCGAAAACCGCAAACCGGCCTAAAAACCCGGCTGAAAAACCCTGCCGTGGGGGAATCCCCCTTGGTGAGATCAAATTTGGACTTTCCCACCCTGATGTTCCCTGCTTTGTCATTTTAACGGGGCTGTATCAAAAGGGTGAGCGTGGAATTGTTTCCTTATGAATTTTTTTGACATGTTGAATTTATTTATGACTTTTTAATAATAAATAAATTAATAACAAAAACTAAACATCTGTAGCCCCCCTTTTTTCAAAGTTAACCAAGGTATAACCAACAACTGCAGGCTGATGCTATCAGGATGGGAAGCTTCATATGTGTTAGCCCCTTCCCACACTAAAGACCATCACATAAGAGGGTTCTCACTGTGAGTAAGAAGAAGTTAGTGTCAGTCTTTGGATGACAAAAAAACATGAATATCCGACACCAAGTCCTGTCGATAGCAATGGAAAAGCATCTGTAAAACAAACCCCTTTTTATACAATGGAATAAAATTAAAAACTACACTGAAACAATAAAAAAAAACCTTTATTTGAAAAACTACTCATGAAAACCTACCTCGTTAACCAATAAATTAAAAGAACATATAGGCATCCAACCTACGAGTTGTGTGATGATAGTCCAGAAACATCTGACATACTGTAGTCCAAAGGGGAAACCAGTAAAAATATAGAAACACTAATCATCATTTGTCTGACATCCATCTAATGTGCCTACAGCAATAGCCTGGCCCTAGTAAGAGCGACCTAGACCCCAAAAAATATTAAGCCAAGATCCTATGGCTATTAGGTAGGTTATTCTCCAATTCAGGTAATTGTAGGTACTAATTATCCCCATTATGTAGGTAAGACCCCTTTATATTTGGTAAGGCCATGAGTATGAGTAAGCCAAGAACAACTACAGCGTATAATCAGCACTAGAAAAAAATACATAAAACATAACTTGATACTCAGAATGACAATAAGAGTTGGCAAAGAAAAACGCAAAAACACCCATCAAGATATACCCTAGTCAGTGACCCTGTCTACACCTCAACAAATGTGCGAAACTCGCCCCAATAAGGGCGCCCTCCAGCACTGGAAACTACAACTAACCCTTCCCTTAGCTACATCTAATGAAACAAAGTAAAAGACAAAACAAAAGAAGAAAAAACACATACTGACCATGGAGTGCACAAACAAAAGAAAAGTGCTGTGGGATAAATAACAACTACAAGAGACAAGTACTATCGTTTGAAGTTTGCAGAAAAAACTCATCGAATCTGTGATGATGCGTCAATAGAAAGCGATAATCAATAAAAAGCAAAAATTATTCCAATATATCCAACGGTTTCCCCCCTAGAACTGGGGTTCATCAGGGAAAAATTGCGATCAGAGTTGATAGCCACACAATCCGGAACATACAGAAAAAAACAAACAAGAATTTGCATACATAAATATAACTCACGTCGCCTTATATGATGTAAAATCAGGGCTGGTAAGATACGAGGAGCGGGGTCCAGGCAAAAGTCCATGTTCTACAGATCTCCCCGCGTAACTGAATACACTGAGACAGTTTACCCAACAGTAACAAATATCAGTGAGAATCCCAAGCACACATATATAAGCCCAGGCAAATTAGACCCAACTACAGTATCATCCGTTAGCTCACCCTTGCCTACCACAGAGCCCCTGTATGCCAAACCGCCCAGAAAAAAAAAAACAAAACAAAAAAAAAACACAGTAAATGTTTCAAAGTGTTCAGAACTACCATGTCCCGGCATACAATACCAGGAAAATCGTAGCACTCATGTGCATGTACAGTTAACAGGGAGGGAGAAAACAAACAGTTAAATAAGGACTACATAGACCTAAGTATGCAATGTCGCTGTCACCACGCCACTACCCCCCGTCGGCATTGCTCAGCAGCGCCTGACGGCACATAAAATGACTCAGGATCGCAGAACTGAGCCGAGGCCTGTTGGAATTTCATAAAAAAAACATAGCAAAATGGCTTGAAGGCGCTTAAGTAGTATTTTTTAATAGATTGTAAACAAACTAACCCAATTCCGCCTATAGAGACAAAAATTTATTTGCGTATAGCAGCTAAACAGTTGGTATATATTCTGTATGTGATAAACCATATAAATAGAACACAAACTAAGATCCTAAAGTAGAGATGACTATAGAGGTTCTAATAGGTATATACCATTTGCTTGTAATGATTATACCGGAACATATGTCTTATTAATACTGCGAGACACCTAAAATAAAGAAAAAACTGAAGAAAAAAAAAATATAAATCAAAAAAAATACTTGTGGCAGTAACAACCGGCGCTTTTTAAATAGTGTTCCTATAAGGATTCATTAAAAAAAACCAGCCCATAAGAGCAGGAATACATATGTGCAACTAACACAGTATGAAATGTTAAGTAATAGACCAAGATAAAAGGCGGGCTCCCACACTGAGAAGGTTCCAATGAGTAACTCAACATAGATATCGTAGGTTATTCATAGCTATAATATACGTACCAAAATATTGGCTTGTTATGACTGAAATTTCAAATAAGCAAAAAAATTACTAAATTTTAACATACAAAGATGAATTTCAAATATGATGTATAAATGCAAAAAATGACTAGAAGAAGATACATATACAAGAATGGAGCACTATAGCACACCAGTACCACATACTAAGATAACTCGATATAGAAATAAATATACAATATGTTTAGAGTACAATATTGAACAATTTGCAAAATGAAAGGAGCAAAGGGACAAAAAATCATTGAGACCCTTGGCTTCAATGAACTTAAGAATGAAGTATCCAACTGGCTTTTCCCGTTGTTAATAGCTTGTGCGATCAAAGTCTTCCCCCACGAGGAGAAGGTTACAGACCACTTCGATTACAGAAAAGTGATAATGCAAATGGAGGTATATCACAGTGGAAGGTATTCATAAGGCTGAGCCGCTGAGAGTCCCGTTATGTGCGTAATAATCGAGCCATATAGCTTCTAAAAATAACGCGCGTCCTCATTTCACGAGTTTGGTCTTTCCAACCTACATGTACGGGCATGGACAGTAAACACTTGATATAAAGGAACACCCTATCGTTTTTGCAATTTGCAATACACTTGTACATCTCCAAAGGTACGACCGTCTAAATACACAGTGAGAATGATTCTTAAAGACATCAATTAGCCCACATGCTTTACAACTCCCACATCTATATGTCCCAATCTATTTCTTGCGACTAGTCAACCACATATGGGATAGGACGGGGGGCGGGTATATTAAACTATGTACAAAGTCTGATCCCCAATATTTCTCCCTCTCCCTGAAAGTAAAAGCGGTGAGGCTTGATACAACAAAATTGGGATAATATAGGAACCTCTCTGCGTGAGGCAATAGGCGCCAAAAACTCCTGTATTAAGAGACGAATCTGGGAAGACCGCCAAGATCACAAGGTCTGCCAATAATACGTGTGGACTCACACAGTGTACATAATACTCGAACAGCGAACCAGGAAAGAAGAATTCTATCGTATCGCGTGCAAATGATGTAATGCCATGAGATAAAACCTTTTTTATTTGGGTACAAAGCCCTCGGCTCTAAACAATACTTGTTTTTGGAATTCCGATCATTGCCTTCTTACTTTGAATAGCGATTAAAAGATGACCAATTTATGCGAGTTCTAATGTACTGGGCCCTTTGGAATACCAGCTGTTCTTAAGGAACGGGGCATGGCAAACTCTCCCAATCACTTAAGGTAAGGCTGTTGTTGTATTTTTTATTTTGGATTTTTTTTTTATGATTTCCATCGCAGTTTGCTTTCGAAAAATAGGTTGTCTCCAAAGTCCCCATCATTAGATTTTCTATAATCAAACAGGTCCAGAAATACTCACATCACGGTCCGTTGATTTCGAACGTGAACTTGTAAAACATACAGAATTGACGTTGAGGTCTCTCAATAAAAGAGAGAAACTTTTTCTCTCATCCTCTCACCTGACCACAGTATGCATGGTTCTGACATCAATATAAATCCCCAGAATAATGATGTTTACTTGAACGATGAAATTTATACACAATTCTGAGAAGCAACTATGGTGCTCTTCCCACACCAGCCAGGAACAAATTAGCCATATGTGGAGGGGCCCACTGGGGTCCCCCATAGCTGTGCCCCTGATCCTGGTGGTAAGTACCTCCAGATCAAAAGTGAAAAAATATGTGTGTTAGGATAAAACCGCAAGAGCTTCAATACAAACAGTAATGTGTGTCTGTAAGACAGGCACTCCTTAGGATGGCCAGGTAAATTCTTTCTAACACACCCTAAGCCTCCTTCAAGTGGGGGATGGAGCTGTAGAGAGCCCCTCAACTCGTCCAAATGCTAGCATAACCCAAACGTCATCCTCCACTATCATGCCATCCAATTTTAACAGCAAGTCAGTGGTATCCCTAATGTTATCGAGGGAAGGGAGGTCTAACGAATGACGGCGAAGTATCATTTTAACATCATGAGAGACTAGCAATTTTTCTAGGATCAGAATATTTATGGCCTTAGAAATTGATAAGTCATGGCATTTTAGGGTGCGACAACTACGCCTTATGAAGACCTTCTAGGAAGGCCATAAAAAGTAGATACCTAGAGGGTGTGCGAGGCTGAGGAAATAAGAAATTGTCACTCACTATATGAATACAATATTTTATAGGACAAAGCTTGCGCCAAATCCTTTTTGATCAGGGACAGTAAATCTCTGTTGTTATTGGAATGATTGGAGTCTAATTAAACATAGCCTTAGTTTCTATCACTCAAAATAGTAAATGCACATGTCTTTATATGTATAGTCAAGAGTGGTTAATAATGTACATAATTTCCGAGACTTTGTCGGCGGTATAGTACTATATCTTTTCCCATCTTATTAAGGCTAAGAGTATTCCATCTCTGCCAGTGAGAATTTGGTAACCTTCTCTGGGTCAAAATCTCCCTTTAGTGTGTATTTTTCTCAATACCGTCACATCACCATTCCTAACAACATAACGATATTATCATCAGAAACTGGAGGCATATTAGTACTCATTGGTCGACAGAAATGATAAGTGTACCCAGCGAGTCGATCTTGATACACGTTGTCCTCCATTAAAGGCCACCAGGGTTTGTCATCCCCATAAGATCGTCTGAATCCACACCAATTAGATGCACAGGGGGGGGGGGGGGGGTCTTTGAACAAGCTTATAGAGATTTTCCGAAGGAGCGTAGCAGCCACATACATAGTGGAGTGAGTGATGATATCAATTATGAAATAAAATAAGGATTTTAAATTATTAGTAAGATATTCCTGAACCATTAATATGATATGAGTTAGAGTTTTAATAATAGATGATCAAAAAGTATTTGGTATCAATGAACAACCTCCACTTTCTACAAAAGAATAACTGGCTCTGCTATGATAGAATTACGTGTGCCGGTTAGTGCGAGACTGCGCTCTGTTTGTCAAACAGACCATGCTGAGAAGATGCGAAACAAATAGATAGATCGAGAGTTGACACCGAAGGGACACCGTGAAGATACTGGTATAATTCGGCATTTACAGACTGAGCACATTTTCTCTTTTCTCCACACCCTCCCCACCGCGATTGTTTGGGCGGCATCCATAGGAGTCATCTGATATTTCCAAGTGAAATCTGAGTATGCATAAGGGGACCTACTTAAATTTACGATTTTGTGTCACTCTAGAGATCTGAAACAGAGTGGGCTCCCTGTGTACTCAAGTGGAAAGAAATATTCAGTACCACTATGTATTATTCAATGAGTGGTCTCTGGTTAGAGCTCCAACACTTTAAGCCCGGTTTTTCCCTAAACTCAGCCAAATCGCGCATGAATTGATTATGTTTTTCCTCTTCTTTGGAGCATGTAAAATTTGTCAATATTGTTTTGACAGAGATTCCAGCTCTTCTGGTTGACATTCCTTGGTTCACTTTTAACGTGTTGAGACACAGTTTTCAACAATAGTCCTTTAACTTCGATAAAGCGAGCTCCTCTCGTACAAAATCTCTTCTATGTTCCCATACCACAAGAAAATATTCATAAAAATCTCCAGGAATGTAGAAGTCGCCACCTGGTTCCCCCACTCGCATTAATTCTGGTTTCTAGAATCCAATGCCAGGTACAATCGGGAACCAAAGCCCTTTTCGGAACTATATTATATTTTGAAATGAGTTTTCCAAAGAGCATTTAATCTCCACCATGATTTTAATGTACCATCGATATTTCACATTTTAAATCTTAAAAAGTTGGGACAAAGTCAAGATCACTTTTTTTGTGAATACTAATTATTCTGTTATCAGAAAAAACCTCCCAGACGCGCGCGCGATGCGCGTAGCAGCCCATTTATCACAACCAAGGGGTTAAGAGTGTGCCATAGAGACCGCAACAGAGGAGAATAATACTAGATAAAAATGTTGCCACCAAGAAGGAGCCCAAAAAAAATACCTGAGTATCAAAAACACAAACACTACAATGTAACTCTACATAATCACGGATGTATATGAGTAGAGAACCCCTTGATATAAAATAGGAATATGAAGTTCTGGTATAGCCAATAACACGTTTACAAAAAAAACAACAAAAACAGACTACAGGTATGAACACTAGAAAAAAAAGATACCATACAAACTATAACTTTTAACAATCAGAATGATAAGAGTTGTGCGAAAGACAACGAAAACAAACACCCTCAAAATAGTACCCAAATCAAGGGATCCTTCTACTCAAAAATGGAGGAATCGCCCCAATAAGGGCGCCCCACACTGGAACCTAAACTAAACCCCTGTCCCATAGCTACATCTAAATGGAACAAATAGAAAAAGAAAAACAAAAAACAAAAACACATATACTAGCAAATGGAGTGCACAAACAAAAAAGTGCTTGAGTGAATCAATAACAATACACACACAATATACTTTTAGGACTGCGATTTCAAAAATACTATGAAATTTGTTATTCTCGATTCACCGAAAATAGACATCCAATCAGATGCAGACCATCAAAAACTACCACTGTACCCATATATCCAAAACGAGACGTTGTTCACCCACCTAGATACGTGGATCAGTTATCATCAGGATGACACAAAAACATGACCTTGGCAGAGTTATAGCGAATTAACAACAAATATCGGAACACCATAGTAGTAGGAGAAACAAAGACTCCACAAGCCATAGAGGTACATGCATAATTATAACTCACGTCCCTCTTATAGATGATGGAAACAGGGCTGGTAAAAGTTGATGAGAGGAGGATACGGTGACGCGGGTCCAAGGATAAGTCATGTACAGATCCCTGCTATCTGATTACTATAGAACGGGTCCAAGCCAGTAACAAATTTCATTGAATCACAAGAGCCACATAAATAGCAAGGCAAATTAGACCCCCATTATTATCAGCCCTATCAGCGACCCTTGAGCTACCAACCTGAGGCCCTGTATCAAACTCGCCCAAAAAAAAAAAAACAAAAAAAAAAAACAAAAAAAAAAGAGAAATAGATTCAGAAGTGCTTATGAAACAACAAGGTCCGGCATACAATACCGGAAAATGCCTCATGCATGGCTAACATGTATCAAGGGAGGGAGACTAACAAACAGTTTAATTACAAGACTCCCATAGACCAAGATGCGATTGTCCTGTCACCCGGCCATGCCAGCCACGCCGAGCGCACATAATAATTAGGACTGGAGCAATATTATCGCAGTACTTTGAGCCGAGCTTAAATAACTAAAAATAAACATATCAAAATTGGCGAAGTGAGAAGGCGCTCAAGCCAGGTATTTTTTAAAAGATGTGTAAATAAACGAGCCTATAAAGCAAAATTGTTTGTATAGACATTCAAAACAGTTGAGTATATTTGTCTGAAAAACCCAGTGAGAAAAGATCCAA
The DNA here is from genome assembly GCA_025379985.1 of Phyllomedusa bahiana. Classification (NCBI taxonomy): domain Eukaryota; kingdom Metazoa; phylum Chordata; class Amphibia; order Anura; family Hylidae; genus Phyllomedusa; species Phyllomedusa bahiana. Next base: position 89,159 of record JAODAL010011549.1, read on the forward strand.
AACTAGAGACGCCTATAAAGATTACCAATAGACATTGACAACAACCTACGCTCCTTAAAAACCACACATTACACGCTGTACATAGACACAAATTCTCACACACAGACCCCGCGCCACGAAATCGAACAGATATGTACATTGAGTATCATCTTCACTGAGACCTCCCCGTCTAAAATTACACATATGAGTAGCGTCAAATAAACAGCGTCGCTACCACTAACCACAGAGACCACAAACAACGACAACTCTCACAATCAACACATTCTCTGAGAGTGTGGCACCTGTGTCCTCTAAACGGACAGTGCGTACTTAGACATCTCTACTAAGTACTGACCTCTCATATTATGTCACACACTTCAACACAATCACACACACACATCTCACAACCATCCCCCTCCCCGACTACACTACGCACAAGCACCAGGCACGCAGAGCACAATTGACTAAATCCAAGAGATCTCAGTAACCGTCAGACGCTGTTAAAAACTAGAAAGATGCAACCTCAACAGGCATAATCTAGAGATCGCTCTCCACCCGCCTACTCTCACCGTTCACACTGTCTTAAGTAGTGACTCAACTCTCAAGTTCAAGGCGTATGCGGCACAGAGCTGCCTAGGTCAGCGCGTCACAGCTTCGTGCATCACACACACGTGGCTACGCCACACAACAAGGTCTCGACACTTCGCGCCCCCCACAAACCTCCTAATCAATGCACAAATCACACACATAGCGCTAACGCAAACATCACAGCAACAATAGAGACTATCGCTGACTGTCTCGAGACAGTCACAACCCAGAACGCAAGCTCCTTGAAACCAATATCAGCCGAACATAGACGTACGTCACACAAGCAATGGAGTGACGAAACGACCTGACTGCTGTGCCACGCAACGCACTCGCGGCACTCACCAGCGCAGAGTCGAGATAACCTCACAGCAAATCCAGTCATGACACAACTACACTGGTCACTCATATACATCGCTGCGACGTAGCTGCGAGAACGACTAGTACTCAGAAATCTCCCGGGCTACACCTAGAGAGACACTAGATAGTCTACATGACTCTCTTCATCTTGATTCTACTCTTTTATTAGGCTCTACACTACTCTCGAGCTCACTGACCACCCAGCCTATGGAGTCTTCGCGAGTGGCCTGGCATCTCGTGACTCTGCGATTACTACCATCTTCAGTGTATCTCACGTGCACTCGTATTGCGCGCTCTGATATCTGATGCTCTCTCGCTATTGACTCTATACTATTAGCAGTTTTCAGCACTCCCGAGACATGGTCTTATCGATTACATGATGATCCACCTTACTTGTATCTCTTATAGCAGGCAGGAGACGAGACGGGGGCAGAAGAGGGAGCATCTAGAGTACAACCCCACACTCGTGTGCAGTGTGAGAGACCAGATTGGGCGCGATACACATGTAGATATCTCTATGATATACTCTAGAGAGAGTAAAGTGGGTATATCCATTCAAACATGTAGATTGATAATCGCGAGTGTCTAGTTTGAGTTGAGTGAGGAGGTGTGGGTGTAGTGGTGGGGTTGTGGAGTTGTGCGTGAGAGGTTTGGGGGGTGAAATAGTTTGATAATAGGTGGTGAGGAGCGAGAGAGAGAGAGAGCGAGTTGGGGAGTGGCGAGAGTGAGTGCGAGAGTGTCCTGCGAATTAGAGGTGTTTGAGGTGAGCAGGTAGGCGCGGTGTGCGAGGAATAGAGTGCCGAGTGGGTGCTGTGAGGGGGTTGTGGAGTTGTAGAGTGTGACGTATGACAGCGTCACAAACCAACACACAACACACTATATATAGTATTACTAGTAAGTGTAAGCAACTGATACGAGTACAATCAGGAGCCACAACGGAGGATACCTACAAATGATGGGTGTGGAAAGAGAGAGAGGAGTGATGGAAATGGTATATATGGGAATTTGAGGGGAGTGTTGGGGTGTGTTATGGGTGGTATAAAAAAAGGGGTATGTAATTTATTGTGATGTTGAAGTTTGTTTGAAGGTTAATGGTGGTATTATAAGTTGTTTATTGGAGGGTGGGGGGGTTTGTTGTTGGGGAGGGTGATGTATGATAGGGTTGGAAAGGTCTAACGGCTTGATACTAATTGGGTCTAATTTTGCCTGGCTATATAATGTGGCTTGTGATTCACTGAATTTTGTTACTGCTTGGACCTGTCTCAGTATCAGATAGCGGGATCTGTAAATGACTTATCCTGGACCCGTCCTCTATCTTACCAGCCTGGTTTCCATCCATTAAGGGACGTGAGTTATAGTTATTGCATACATCTTGTTGATTTTTTTCTAGAATGTTCCGTATTGTTGTTATCAACTACTGCAATTTTTCCCAGATGAAACCCCAGTATCTAGGGGGAAACGCGTTGGAATATTGGAATATTTATGCGTTATTGATTTCTTTCTATGACGCATCATCAATTCATAGTATTTTTGAACATCAAACGTATTTGTCTGTTGTATTGTTATTTATCACAGCACTTTTTTTGTTTGTGCACTCCATTTGTAGTATATGTGTTTTTGTTTTTTTTTTTTCTTTTTCTTTTTTCATTTAGATGTAGCTAGGGACAGGGTTAGTTTAGGTTCCAGTGTGGGGGCGCCCTTATTGGGGCGATTTCCCCATTTTTGAGGTAGACAGGTCCTTGATAGGGTATATTTGAGGTGTGTTTTTTTCGTTTTCTTTCCCAACTCTTATTCATTCTGATTAAAAGTTAATGTTTTATGTATTCTTTTTTTCTAGGTGTTATACCTGTAGTTGATTTGGTTTAAATTGTATTGGTATACCCAGAACTTCATTCCATTATATCAAGGGTTCTCTACACCTATACATCGTGCTTAAGTAGAGTACATGGTAGTGTTCATGAGTAGGTAAGGCCTCAGCTAGGCAAATAGGCAAGGCCCCATGTAGTTAGATAGGTTGGAAGGACCCCAGGTAGGCAGGTAGGTAGGAAAAGTCCCTTGAAATTTAGAAGGTTGACAAGCAAAGCCCCAGGTAGAAAATTAGGCAAGGCCCCAGGTAGGTAGGCAGGTAAAGTCAAGGTAAGTAGATAAGTAAGCATGCAAAGCCCTAGGTAGATAGGAGGTAGGCAAGGCCCCAGGTAGGTAAATATGCATGCAAGGATCCAATTAGGTAGGCAGGGAAGACTCCAGGTAGATAGGAACACTGACAAGGTAGGTTGATAGGGCCCTAGGTAGGAAGATCGACAAGGTCCCAGATAGACAGGTAAGGCATGAGACTGGTTGGTAGTTAAAGTCCCGGGTTGTAGATACATAAGTAAGTCCTCAGGTAGGTAGGTCGAAAGGTAGACAGACCATACCCTATGTAGGTAATAAGACAAGGCAGTAAGTAGGTAGGCAAGGAAGGTCGGGGTAGGAAGGTCTCCTCTATCTATAACATTCCCACCAGCAGTGAAAAAAAATGAAACTCACCTTTCTCCATTCCCTTGATGAAATATGAGGACATGCTAACAGTCAAATAAGCAGTGAAGACCTGTGAATCCTGGACATATGCCCTGGATCCCAGGAATATCTCTCCGACCATCCAGAACAGCAGTTCTAGGCATTTGGAGGTATGCTGCACTATTAGGCCAGCCCTCCCTGAGACATTGAGCCCCATAGTAGCCGCTACAGCTGCTATGGTAGTCAATCTGGCCCTGGTTCAGAATAAAGGACCTCACGTAAGCAGAGGAAAAACCAGTTGCATGGTCATGTGACAGTATCTGGGATTGACTTAGGCTATATCAGCTGAGGTTTCCCGTTGGATAATTGGTGGGTATGGCATTTTGAAACCACTGAAAATCCAACAGAAAAACATCCACAGACTTTAATACAAGCAACAACCTGTAAGTAATTTTTTTTCTGTTTGTTTTTGGGCGCCTGTGGTTTTAGAGCTCTGTTTGTGATTGGCTAAGTTAAAAGAGGCGCGATTATTTGGGGCAATGGGAGAGCGAGCGACGCTCTTATGGGTTTTCTAATGGAATCTATAATAAACTGTACATGGCAGAAATAAAATGATAAGACTCAAGAAGTTGTACCGATCTGTATATAAAATGAACAATAATATGGGGGTAACGAAAATAAACAAATAAAAATGAATTCAATGAGCTCTCTCTGCATTTCTTTTCCCCATAGAACTCTATGAGATAAGTAGCTCACCCGCTGATTGGCTAAGCAGGACGAGCTCCTCTTCTCCCCAACCAATCACAGTACTAGAATATTTCCCATAGACAGTAATAACTTTTAGGGCGCTCTTCTATCGCGCCCTTCTTGCTACACTCAAAATCGACGCACTACATATGATTGGTGGATTCATATCTGCCGCCTGGTCTCAACCAATAAGTTCATCCATATCCCTTCTTTGAGAAATTATTATACATATACTTTACATTACCCCGATATCTACATAGACTACAATGGGACAAAGTAGCTCGCGCTCTGATTGGCCGGGATAGCCAAGCCCCCGCTAGCTCAATCAATCAGCTCTTTTCTGCCTTTTTTACTGTATTTTGAACTGTCCCGCCTTTGAATTTGATTGGTCAATACTACTCCATAGGTTATAATGGGTCACTGTCGCTCCTATTCTGATTGGTTGGTTTCTGCCGACCAAGGAGAAGAGCTTACAGAATTTGAATTACTGTCTTTCCTGGCAATTTTCAATATCCCAATTCCTGATGTTGCGATGGTCACGGCGACAAATGCGTTGTTAGTGATTTGATTGATGTATGTTTTTAGAAGGTTTTAGCTCTTTTTCAGATATTTTACACCTAATAAAAATGATTTTTTGAATCATACTCCATGTGTCACGCAGCTGAGATTTATTTCTTTTGCGATCTTATATATTTTTCCTTTAGTTTTAAATGATCAACTTTTTCAATACATTTAATTGTTTTAAGACAACTGTGATATTTATCTTTATTAATGAAATAAGTTTATAGACAACTCATTTTTATTATTGTACTGTTGTAACAGTCGACCTACAGCACATTTTGCCCCATTCCATTACGTTCTAGCTTCACTTCGCCTCCTCCGGCTCAGGTAGACCACATTCAACTAGGTCTGCCTGTCGGAGCTGCAACGTGCCTCACTTTGCCGACCGGCATTCATACATGCATTGGAGTATTCAAATGTGGTGCATCCCACCCCAGAACGCCCATACTGCGCCCATTGCATGCCCCTTCATGTTAGGCGCATCCGAAAGTGGCATCTCTGCGTCCGACAGTGGATTCGGACCGGTAAGGCGCAGGTTACGCCAGAAATCGGGTGCAACTCCCGATCTTACATATCACCCTAAGTATGATTATATGAGCATGATGTATATGAAAGTTAGGTGTTATGTGAGCCTGCCAATGTCACCAAATAATAACTTCTGGGTGTGGAAAATATGCAGCCAGCAATACCAAACTCCCTAACAATTGCTGTCTCTGCTTCCCCAAGCTTGCTGCACATCCCCCTAACTAATCTAAATAGCAGCTTTTCTTGCCTAAAATTGCTGAGAAATCTTGTGCCTGCATGCTTGCACCAAGCAGACAGAGAACAGACACTTCAGTAGAGAGAGTAAACTGCAAATGGCATTCACAAGGAAATACAGTGAAATATATATAAAAGGGTCATGTGATTTTAGCAGCCAATGACAGCCCTACATCATCATTGATGATGTTTTTGACACCCGTCTGTGCTCTGCACTGATTGGATGGCCGCCAAAAATGCAGAAAGCAGCTAAAAGTGAAACTAAATACGGTGTGTTGAACGCACATGGCAAACGCGAACGTTATTCGAACAAACCGTAAAATGTTTGGTTCGGCTCCAGTTCTAAAAAATTGTGAAGTTCAAACTTAACTTTTCTCGAACGGTTCGATCAACACCATTAATGACCTAAATTCTATGAAATCCTTGGTTTAGATGATAGAGTATTATAGGACGTAATGACATAGATTTTGTCAGACATAGAGAAAGATAAAGTCCCATGTAGGGCAAATCTTCCCTTTCATTCAAGCACAATATCTATCATGTATCAATTTTAGCCTTAGAAAACATAAACAACTTTTTGTAGCCCCAATATAAACAAAATAAAAAAGCAAACCCCAGACGTGTTTCTTCCCCGGTCAAGAGTCATCAGTGGGGGGTACCTGAAAGTCAGAACATTTTAAGGATGGTGTGTCCAATGGAGGATACAGACAGAGTGGGAGCTGGTCTGCTTTACCACCTACAATCTCAGACCTAGGCTTACAGAGGCATTTTAGCAACAGACAGTACATTAGTAGACCCTGTTCACATATTGTTTTTTGTCGTACTGCATGAGTCAAACATTCATAGACCATTATGTACCCAATGGAGGCCTCTGTCTTGCTGGTACACTGTACCTTTTTCTTCCTGTATACCTTTTTACTGTATTTAAAAGTACAGTGGACTACACTTTTCTATGTGGAGATATTCCTTAAAAAAATGCTCTTACTTTTTTATTTTGAACATGTATATCTATGGTGATATACTGTATATTGCAGTATTGTGTTTTAGGTTTTGGAAAATCCTCCCAATGTATATATTATATGGAAAACCTAAACATAATGTGCACATACAGTCTAGTTTGTGATAAATCATACTATACTCAAAGGGAACCTGTCACATAGATCATACTCCCCTTGCTGAGGACAGCACAAGCTAGTGGCAGCCATGCTGTTTATAGCGCTGTGTCCCTTATTCTGTAAGATACTGTAGTTTTATAGTCTTTAGTACTCAAATCTGGCAGTTTTCAGTCAGGAAAGAGTCCAGCTTTTTCATGAAAAGAGTCTGTTTAATTCATGATCCACCTGAGGCTAGCCTTGCCCACCCGAGGGTAGCCCAGCACACCTCACAACTGATAAACCTATTACCCTTAATAGGTAGAAACATGTGAATAACTGTCAGGTGGGTGGTGCTAGCCTTAAGTGGGCAGGGTTAACACCTGCTCATGAATAAGCTGGACTCTTTTCTGCCTGCAAACTGCCAGATTTGAGCATTAAAGGTGATATCTATGATTTTTGGTGCCCGGGCGGCCTTTTTTTTGCACATTTGTAGCGCAAAAGCGACACTTCTGGCTCAGGTTAAACCACTTTTAAAGTGGTTTACCTGTTCCAGCAGTAATGCACCTGGATTTGACAAAACTCCTAAGTGTGTAGTTTCATACAGTTGCAGTGCGACACGCCTCCAGCACGCCCCTCGATCTGCTGTGGGCAATATTGGAGTGCGTCTGTTTAAAAAAAGATTGAACAGGGCTGCAACATTCATATATGACACTTTAAATGCTCTGAAACTGCTACATCTTACAGAATAATGGACACAGCACTGTCTGTCACTAGTTCGTGCTGTCCTCAGCAAGGGGGAAAAACTACCGTATATGACAGGTTCCCTTTAAATATATGGCACACAATATTTAATGATCGAAAAAATAAGTTTTTGAAGAAAACAGTTTAGCACCTGGAGGGTTGTCATTAGATTTCCAATACACCTGGTGCATCCTTGGGCACCTTATGAGGAATCAGTTAATGCAGGTTTCACTATTGTGATGATGGATATGCTGCTATAAAACTGCTAAAATACATTGATAGCCCATAAGAGGACTATTCAAATACAACTGTAGACCATAGGTGGGGGAGGCCTGCCATAAGGGTGTCGCCAATGAAAGGTTTTAATTAAGATCTTTAAAAAACAAGCAGCTTGCATATATGTTATTCAAATGTCCTACGATTTGAGCTAGCCCTGTTAGTAACTACATCCTTCTCAACTTATAGTAGCCGACGTTGATCCCTATCTATGCTGTCAGTCGAATGATCATCACTTTGAAGACAGGCGACAGAAGCCCCCCGCCGGCTCGAGTGGAGGGGAGGGGAGGAGGACTCTGGCGTCTGGTCCAGCTGCTTGGATTAACCCGTTGGCCTGCTTCCTCCCGCTCCTACACAATAGATGTGACAGCAGTGACCTGTCTGTTACTATAATCATGATATGTCTTTGGAACTGTGACTATACTAATATTAACAGATCAGGGGCATGTGATATTTAGTTTTGTTGGACACATCATAAGTAACATGCCTTGTTGTTGCTGGAGATGTGAGACTTGTAACTAAGAGGGATTAGAACACATGCTCCCCTCTGCTCTATTACACACAGTTACACCTTTCTACACTCATAACAGCCCTCTCCTGTAAACAGACCTAGGGCATTACACAGGGTGAACTCTGAAGCAAACCCCCCCCACCCCCTGTAATAAAGTTACGTGCACTGCTGTGTGCTGATGGGAGGGGGTGAGAGGAGCAAGAGACAGACCAAGAACACGCCCCTCAGTTCAAGTTACCAGGCTCACTGACAGGCTGAAAGCTCGTAATGAGACAACTCCTTTAAGGGAACTTCCAACTGTCAATTAGATTGCATCCAAAGTTCTAATTTAATGAATAGTTGACAATTGCTGATATATTAGTGCATTTTGATAATATGTTTCAGAATCAGGAGCCCATATAATGCTCTTCCACAAGAGCTCTCTGCTGTATTTGTTTGTCCTGTCATACCTCCTTACTTTGTATATCCCTGCAGTGCTGCTGAAGAGATCACTTCTGCTTCTATATGAGTAGAAGAGCAGTGATATACATTAATAGGCGAGTACCCACAATGGCAAACCCTGTGAGTCAGGGGAGTTTTAAATCTCTGTACCTGCCTCCACTATTTGCTGTATGAAGAATCTCCAGTGTTCCAACTGCAGCCTGACTCCATTGTCTCTTGCTTTCAAGGCCCTTCTCATTTCACATTTGGGACGTCCATTACAGGTATGAACCATGGTTCCTTAAATATATTATAAAGCCATAGGAAACTATAGGGCAAACACTTTTTTGTTTGGTGGTTGAAGGAGTTACTTATTGTAAAAGGTATTTTCCAGGGGAAAAATAAATATTTTCTAAGTAATATCTCTCCAACAGTTAAGCACTTTTGTAAAATATTTTAATTAAATTTTTTCCGTTTCCTGTAGTTCTACATCAGCTGTTTGTCGACAGGAAGCTCAGTAGTTCTTTGTGGATGGACACACACAAAACAGCGTTGTGTTGAGCCCAGGAGCATAGTGACCAAATTGATATAGATTTTCCAAGGTAATCTTTAAAGCCACCCTCTTTTGTTTCTGCCTCTCAATGTTATTGTTATATATTAACTTAGGGTGACATGTATGAATGTTGGTGCTGACAGACCAGTTCTAAATAGATTTAAAGCAGTGTAGAACGTGCCAGTAAGTATGAATCTGTTGTTCTGCAGTTCATATATTTGGCAACAACTTTGGCCTCAATACCACTTTTAACTTGGTCTGGCTGTTCTGACAGTTATGCTCCGACTTTTGATGTCCCAAATTCATAAATGTGTCTAATCCTATGACTGTGGTGCGACATACCCCCCAAATAACCCACATCTTTGGCGCATTGCGAAGTGTCAGGGCAGGCGCCGACTGAGCCAAAGTTTGGAGTGTGACTGTTCAAACATCTATAGAAGAGGGCTACGACAGCTTTTTGGTGCAAAGTACACCAGAATACTGGCGCAGTCCCGTACATAAATGTTAGTGTGCAGTAAATGTACATGCCATTACCATATAGATATCTACATGGATATGTAAGTAAATGCCATCCCCACTACATTCAAGATCTAGGATATGTGGTCATCAAGCTCCTCAGTGTATAGTCGGTTGACTGGAGGATTTGATTTTCACAAGGAAATGAGAGAATGTACAACTTTTAGGGCGACATGTATGATCGGGCTTTACGCCTGTTTTTTGGCGTATACTGCGCCTCCCGGCCCGAATCCCGCTGTCGGATGCAGGGATGCGGTGTTAGGCGCAGCGTTTGCCACTTTCAACTGCGCACCGCATGAAGGGGCGGGCAGTGGGCGCGGTGTGGGCGCGGGGTAGGCGTTCCGGGGCGCTCGAAAATTCTGAGGCATGTACGATGGCGAGTCGGCAAAGCGAGGCGCAGTGCAGCGCTCAGCAGCTCCGACCAGCAGACCCGTTTTCTGTTGGTCTAACGGCTCCGGCAGAGGCGAAGTGAAGCAGGATCGGAACATGCGAGGAAACATAGAAGATCGCTACACAAATCTCGGTGCTCCGCTCCGTGCAGCAGGAGTATGATTCAGAAAATATCGCCTTTATAAAGGCGGAAAACAGTGTCAGAAAAGAGCTGAACGTAAAAAATAAACATAATTTAAAAAAAAATCACTTTCCTAAACTCTAGAACGGCGTAATATCAAGAATTGTAAATTGCCGGGAAATACAGTAATTCAAATTCTGAAACCTATCTCTCATTGGGTCGGATAAAC